>VXAB01003185.1:108865-127091 GCA_013399175.1 Odontophorus gujanensis | reverse complement strand
TTTTCCTTTTTTTTTTTTTTCTGGAAACCAATTAGTGCTGTCTGTTTTGTCTATAATTTCTCACAGATGCTGAAATTACAAAGGTTTGGAAAAAAGTAACCAGAGAAGAGAATAATGCTCATGGCAGGCTAACTGAACAAATGAGCGGCTGCTTCGCATTCACCAGGGAACTCATTCAGATGTGTGGGGTTTTTCCCCTCACCACTAAAACCTACAATTTGATTTTGAAAGTTACTGCAAGGCATTCTGTTGATGTCACAGCAGCTCAGTCCTGATACAGTTGACTTTGGGTAATTTGTAAACTATTTTCGTCTGATTTAAAAAGGCAGTGTGCATTCCCATGCTTCTTTTGTTGTTGAACTGGGGAGATGTGGGAAGATCTATTTCTGATGTATTTCTGAAGGAGCAATGGAGTGACATCTTGTTGTTTCAGTGAGGGGTTTTCACAGAAATATGGAGTTTCATATGGAGGCATATAACACTATTCTTCTGTCTGTGGTATGGATTTCTCTGTCTCTGTTTAAAAATAATTAAATGAGGAAAACTGTTTGGATGACACTGAGTTATTTGCATTTCCATCTTTTTTCTTGTTTTGTTTTGTTATTTTGTTTCCATGGCTTTGCAGGATTAAGAATCAGAAGTTTGTACCAGATGCTTACAGGTGCTTGTCATGATCACCAGGCTTCTCACTGCACAGCTTCTTCAGTCTGGCTGAAACCTAACTGTGATGGAAAGGGACAGAACTACCTTGTCATGTTATGTCTCCAGCTTTCCTTGTGCCAGCAAGCATGACTGTGCAGCTGTGCAGTCAGCTAGATTAGAAAATTGATCCAGTTTTCGCCAAACTCACCCCACAACATAGTTTTTTTTTTGTTTTTTTTTGGTGACTCTGTATGTAATTATTCATTTATCAGTGTTGGAAACAGAATCGCGTCGTGGGGCTTACCGGCTGGTCAGCGGGGCTGTGATCTGGTGACAGCAGTCCAGATGCTCTGTGCAGAAATTTAAACTCAGTTATCAGTAAATAATCCCTTTCTGAGTGAATTGTTGACTTCTGCATACTCTGAACAGCATTGGTGTCTTCTGCTGAACTTGTGCTACTCCTTGGTACTGATGTATTTCAGTGTCATGGCATGGTACATGTGATGGTACTCAGGGCCCCCAGTTCTGCTGCATCTTGTTTAAGGTCCAGCTCTGCAGCAATCCCTGCCTGTGGAAGCACGTCCTTTTTCTGTTGGCCCTGTGTTGTCACTGGAACATTGCTCTGTTGGCTGCTCTCACCATGGTCCTTTGTTCTGTGTTACTCTTTTGCCTAAAGTAACACATTTTCTTTTCTGATTAAGCCATCCCTTTCTTCTTCAAAATCTGTACTGAAGATGTTTCTTTTTAAAATGTCGTAGCTTTGGGCTTCTCTTCAGGACATTTTTTTGTTAACTAATGGGATTAGTCCCATAAGACCTTTCTTCCTGGTTATTTCTCTCATGCAGCCTTGGTCAGGGTTGGTCGGTTGTTTTTAAATGTATTCTAGTTCTCTGAGAAAAATAATCCTTGCTCCTGTTGTGTATTTGTATAGTATCAAGAACATATAATACTGATCCAGGCATCACTAAACACTTTGTTTTGGTATGTCTGTGCATGCAGCTATGTGCTCTTCTGGATCCTGATTAGGATGGCCACAGCCTTGCAGAGCAGAGTGCTCGAGAGAAAACCAAGTCCTTAGGAAGGAGAATGGCACCAAAGTTTCTATAAATAAACAGATTTTTTTTTCTTCTACAGTTTTGAATGGCCTGTATGGATCGTAAATATGGAAATAAGAAACTAAGCAGTGCTTTCCTACAGATTTGGTTTGAAGTGCTGTGCCTTGCCTAGTTCTGGGAGCCACATGTCAGAGAGAGAATGCAATTTTTAGGTTACCAAGGTGATTGGTTTTGTTTTTAATCACAGAGTTAAATGTTCTAGTTACACAAAAGTGTGAGAAGGGTTTACTTGGCTCACTGTAGCACTTAGAAGGCAGGTTTAATTTTGGGCCAGGAGCATCACTTTGTTAGTGCTCAAAGAATCCCTAAGTAGGAAGGCTGTGTTTCTTAGGGCTTTTCTGCTCTGTCTGTGTTTACATGACTCAAAAGTTCTCTGGCTTTAAGAGAGAAATAAGACTATATCAGTTTTGTGTGGGTGGCTGAAATGCTTTTTTTCCAAAACTGATGAGCCTGAAGAAATAATGAAATTACAATGTTTTGTTCCCCTGATATCTCTCTCCTTACAGTGCCTCAGACTGCTGCTTTGACTTTGCTTTCCACTAGCAGAAAAATGTGTCAGCCAACACCGATACGCTGTGTTGTAATGCAGCAAACACTGATTCTACAGCACTTTTCTGTTACAGCATTTCAAGTTCTGTTATGTGAATGAGTAATGCAGATCTATGTTTTTGATATGAAGGATGCCACAGCAGCACAGTATTTTGTTGTTCTCTGCACCATTGTGAATATGCCACTTTCCACCCATAGTAGTGAATGAGCAGATGTGCTGTGCAAGCCTGCTAATTAAGGGTCAGTTTTACTGTATGTTTGTTGCTGCTGTAGGTAGATGTGATGGATAAACTCACTGGCTTCTTCCAGTGTATCTTAAAATAAGTGTATCAAAGCATATGGTTTAATTTGTAATATTTTTAATGCTATCCATGGAGGTAAAGTTCTTAATTCTGATTATACTTTGATATGGGCAGATGTGTTGTCTGCAGCTGGCTGACTTTTAAATGCTGCACTTGGTCAGTGCGTGTTTGTGCAAAACAGCACAGCCAAATGGCAGCTGACTCCCTTGGTGCACAGCTGTGTGGCAGGCATGGGTGACTCTATTTCCTGCCTTCCTATGTCCTTTGTCAACTTTCAGAAACTTGGTTTCCTTTCTTTTACAACATTGTTGTTGCACTATGTGGAATTTATTTTCTTTTGGGCTTGTGAATTAAAATATTAAGGGATACAAGAGGGAAAGAAGTCCTCTTTTCATGTATGAGTATTCAAAAAAGGTTGCTTTGTTTTGTTTGCTTGTTTCCCTTGCAGTGTCACGGCATCTTCCAGCAGGTTGGTTGCTCCAAGTGTTCCTCAATCTGATCTTTGCATTCTGGATTAAGATTCAATTAATGAGAAAATAATGAAGTTATATCAGACAAAGAGGACTGTGTCACTTCTGGGAACATACGGTTTCCAATGCTTGACTATTTCAGACAGCTCCATAGTTCTTTCATTAAGGAATAATGATTTGAATGATAATCCAACTGTGGGACTTCTCTAACAACTGTTTTGACACTGAGTTGTAGAAGTATTACAGTGTGTTATCTTCTTTGGTGGAGGATTGAGTGCTGCAACTTCTTTAAGATCAAAATGGTGTGAATGAGTGCTGTCTGCAGGTACTTAGTTCGCTGGTAGGAGGAGATGGCTCTGATTAGAGGATAAAGCTGGTTACTTGTAGTTTGTACTCCATCATGTACTGTGAGAGTGATTTTCTGCCTCTTCCCTAAGAGTGATGAGGATCCGAGTGATCAAACACTGGCATGTTAGTATTCCTCTCCTTTGAATGGCAATGTGCAAAAGCCAAGAAATTGAAGTTTCCTTCTAATATTTGCACAAGTTTTGTTTTGTTTTGTTCCCCCCCTGCCCCCAGGTTTTAAGAGATCTCTAGACATTAGAAGGAGAGAGCACTGAAATTAGGGGACTTGAATGTTTGTTTGTTTTCTCCTGAGTTTGTCAGGAAACATCTGTCCTGCTCTTGTAATCAGAGTTCCTATTCATTCCTGAACATTTTCGATGAAGCAGTGGTTCATTTCTGGTTTTTATTTTTAACTGCGCGCACTAAGCAGTAATTCACTCCAACTACCAACACCTGCTGTTGCAAAATTAAGCAATGTTTGTTCCCCAAAAATATATGTACCTATTAAACTGTAATTGATTATGCTGTTAAACTGTGTTTTGTGTAGAGCTGATATGGCTTCATATCATTGATTTTACATTTAATAATACAACTGATATAAAACTTGCTTAAAAGTTTTATTTTTAATAGCACGTCCAGGCCATTAAACACCACCCCCACAATAATTGTACCCTTCTGTCAATTAGCAGCAATTTAGCGGAGAAGAAATGATGCACAGCACCTGAATCTGCAAAGACTTATGCATAGAAACTGTGTGTTGGATGGAGACCGTGAGATTGAGGCTCCTTTAAAGTTAATGGTTTGCTCTTCTGTGAAGGCTCATGCTTGTGGAACTGGGACCTTCACTGAGTGAGAAACGTCAGGAACTGTGACGTGAGACAGCAACTGGCAGACTGAGCAGGCTTTGCTCGCTCCAGAAGTGCTGACTAACACTTGGAGAGCTTAATTTCTATTTAAATGAAGGGGAGCAGGATCTTGCCTTAACATTAGGTATTCTCATGTTTAAGAATATGCTTAAGGCCTGTACTTGAAGCACAAGCATTTACATTAAGATAAAAATGTCCTTAAACGTTTAGTCAAATTGGGGGCATAATCCTTCTTTTAAAAGGACATATTTGTGTTACCTTGGAGAGTTCTGAACTGTAGTGAAATACTAATGTATGGACAGGAGCAGAAGAGGATGGCTGGTAAGCCCTGTGTTTCTTACTGTTACTGAAAGGTTTGGTCACGGCTGCTTGTAGACATGCTGATTTAGCGGGCTTGTAGAACAGTTTTCTATGTTGAGATGGCTTCTGTTCAATGCCTCTTTCTTCTTTTGTACTTTTTGTTTCTAAGATGCAGCAAGGCTTCCGACCTGGAGGCTGTATTGAGGTTAGAACAAAGCCTGGAAGCATGGGCCTGAATTGAGGGCTTAGACGGACTTCTGCAGCATTGAAGAGGTTTTAAAAACGTTGGCATTAAAGAAGAAATAAATGTAACTTGCAGTGCTTTCTAGTTTTCCTTGCTACAATTTCTAGTTCCTGAAGATTAAATGTGGATTTAATCAGATCCTGCCCTCTCCAAAATCATCTCAACTCATTTTCAGTTTCGTAGTGGTCGTAATATCAAATTTGTGGTATCAGAAAATAATTTCAGTTAAAAATCTGAGATCAAATACAGATGTATGACATGATTGCCGAAGAGCTTGCAAGGGAATTTGTTCTTACTTAACTGAACACAGTAGCCTTAAAATTACGGCAAAATGGCCAGACTGCTGTGGGGCTTTGTTTGTGGTTTTGGGTTTTATTGCATCAGTTCTGTTCCCTCAGGTGTACTCTCCTAGTTTCTGGCCAAAAGAATGGAAGCTAATGGCAGTTTGTGAAATTTTGTTACCAGAGAGAAGAGATTGAATGTCTATCAAAGGGATAAATGAATGAAACCGGAGGGGTATCTGTACAGCTGCTGAGGTTGCTAGGATCCACTGTTATTTTTTGAAATGAACAGAATTTCCTGTGGTGGGAGAAGTTTGTCATTGAGGAGATGCTTTGTGAAAGGGTAATCTTCACCATCACCTCGACAGGGTGCAGCTCAGTGTCTGCTCCGTGCTCTCAGGTCTCTGAGCTGCTGCTTACAGCAGCTTGATGCTGTCCTTGCTTGATGCTAAAAACAAGTCTGAGATAAAACTTCCTTGCATCTAAACTATTTGGAGACAAAGTCGCCCTTGGCAGTAAGCTTTGGGGCACCTTGCAGACTGCAGGCTGAAGAGGTGGAAGCTCCTGGCTTGTGCTGTCTGCCTGCTGGGACTCAGACTTGAGTCTGTCTGTGATGTGGGAGTTCAGCCATCCATCCTGGGCAGCTCCATGTGTTTGAGCAGTGCAGCTGCCAGGCAGTCACCCAGGCCTTTTCCTGAACAGACAGTCACCCAATACAGATGCATTAACAGTTTTGTAGGTTCCAGGTAGGACGAGTGAGCAGAGCATGGCATGCCTTAGCTGTTGGTCAAAGCCTTATGGGGCACTGTGGGCAGTCAGCACCACCTGCTGCTGCTGTCCTGGGGAGCTGCTGGAGCTTGTCTGTTTTGTACTGCAAACAATACAGGGCAGAGCCAAAAAAGACATCACAGGTGGATTTCTGTTCTCACTTTTTTATTTATTTTTTATTTTTTTGAGTGTGAGTTATTGAATAAAGTGTTCTGGATTAAATACTTGAATGACATGATATCTCACTTTGCTTTAGGATGTTTGAGTATGAGTGGTAGGCGCTGCCTGAAAACATTCAGAGGAGGTTATCCCTTAATGTATATGGTTATGTGGGAGCCCTCCTTACAGGTCACTGCTTAGGACTCTTCAGGAAGGCACAAGAAACCCAGGTTTCCCTTCTCCTTTCTGTGTCTTTATCCCTAGCCATGCTATTGAGTGTTTAAGGAAGGGAAGTTTTTGTTTTCTCTTTTTAATGGTACCCACATTTCCTTGTAGCTGTATTCTGAAAAGCAGTTAAAATTCTTAAGTGGTAAGGAGTCAGCCTTTTTAAGGCTTTTCATAATCTTTGTGGCTGCAAATATTGAATGGATTGACCATGTTTCTGAGTAGTGTGCTTGATCCAAGCTGTGCTTTACAGGCATTAATAAACTGCTGAAGAAGGCCTCAGCAACAAACCTATTCCAAGAAAGCTCGCTGCACAATGAACTTACTCTTGTTCCAAGGAGTACTGCTTACCAAACGATTCTCCTTTACAGAAGTGTGTGAAGTGTGTTCCTCTATTGCCATCTGTGACAGTGAACAGATTTCTAAAGCACTGACATTGAGACCTTCACTCTTAAATTTCTTTGGTTTGAAAACAAGAATATGAAAAAAAAAGGCAGACAAAGTGTCAGGAATAGTTTACTTGCTAGATCTAACTCATTATCTCTGCTCAATCAGCTGCATAACTTTTAAATTAATCTTTTTCACCATGAAACGTAAATTGTAGATAATGGGCTGTAGTGTTTGCAAAATTTCACCTGGAACTTAGGGAAGGCAGCAGGGTAGATCTGGAGTGAGTGCTCCAGGAATTGAGCCATGTTATTAAATACATTTCTCATCTTCAAGCACTCGGTTAATTCAGTCTTAGTGAGATTATCATTACGATGAAAACATACCCAGCCCCATTCCCCTTTATATACAGACTCCCCAACTGGGAGAAATGCTAACAGATCACAGAATACAATGCAAGCAGTAGCACAGTGGAAAATACTTTTTTAAGGTTATAAACTGAAGAAATTCTAGCAGTCTCCTCAAGAGCAAAGGGAGGAGAGCGCTTAATGACACAGTCACATGTACTGAAATGCAGTACAAATCCCCTTGAATTCTTGCATTACTTTTTGTGAACTGGAGAGGAAATGCAAGAGGAGGTAGACAAAATTTCTGCTACGTATCATTGTCCATGGTTTATGCTTGTAAGAATAAAAATGGAAGTGGATTTTCTGGTCTCTGAATCTGCCCAGCTCGTGCACTGAGCAGGGATTTCCTCGGACAACTGTGCTGCACTGTGTGCTGTACCCACTGAGCTGGGGAGGCCTGGCCCTGGCAGGAGCTGCACCACATCACTGGAGCATACACAGCTACAGCTGTGCAGCTGCTGGTGGGCGCTAAGTGCTTCTCATAAGGACAAACCTTGTAAAGACAGCCAGGTTAGAGAGCCCTTTGAGGGACTGAATTTCCTCTAACATAAGCGTGGGGAGATTGGGTGCCAAGCATTGCAAGAGCTAGAAGGCAAAGAAGAGCCATCCTGTTTTGTTACAGATCTCTCAGTCTGACTCTGGAAGGAGCTTTGATGTCACACTCTGTAGTTTGAACTATCCCATGCTGTGTTTTCCTTTGTGGATACATTATGCTGTTCTTAGTTTGAGGAATTCTGGCTGCTTTCACTGGGCTGGTACAAGTCTGGGAAGCCAGGATTGTTCCACAAAGCACGTGCAACCTATGCTGTGTCCAATAGGGATATATGTGATTCTGCTTGCAGCACCTCTGAANCTCAAAGCAAGAAAGCTCGCTGCACAATGAACTTACTCTTGTTCCAAGGAGTACTGCTTACCAAACGATTCTCCTTTACAGAAGTGTGTGAAGTGTGTTCCTCTATTGCCATCTGTGACAGTGAACAGATTTCTAAAGCACTGACATTGAGACCTTCACTCTTAAATTTCTTTGGTTTGAAAACAAGAATATGAAAAAAAAAGGCAGACAAAGTGTCAGGAATAGTTTACTTGCTAGATCTAACTCATTATCTCTGCTCAATCAGCTGCATAACTTTTAAATTAATCTTTTTCACCATGAAACGTAAATTGTAGATAATGGGCTGTAGTGTTTGCAAAATTTCACCTGGAACTTAGGGAAGGCAGCAGGGTAGATCTGGAGTGAGTGCTCCAGGAATTGAGCCATGTTATTAAATACATTTCTCATCTTCAAGCACTCGGTTAATTCAGTCTTAGTGAGATTATCATTACGATGAAAACATACCCAGCCCCATTCCCCTTTATATACAGACTCCCCAACTGGGAGAAATGCTAACAGATCACAGAATACAATGCAAGCAGTAGCACAGTGGAAAATACTTTTTTAAGGTTATAAACTGAAGAAATTCTAGCAGTCTCCTCAAGAGCAAAGGGAGGAGAGCGCTTAATGACACAGTCACATGTACTGAAATGCAGTACAAATCCCCTTGAATTCTTGCATTACTTTTTGTGAACTGGAGAGGAAATGCAAGAGGAGGTAGACAAAATTTCTGCTACGTATCATTGTCCATGGTTTATGCTTGTAAGAATAAAAATGGAAGTGGATTTTCTGGTCTCTGAATCTGCCCAGCTCGTGCACTGAGCAGGGATTTCCTCGGACAACTGTGCTGCACTGTGTGCTGTACCCACTGAGCTGGGGAGGCCTGGCCCTGGCAGGAGCTGCACCACATCACTGGAGCATACACAGCTACAGCTGTGCAGCTGCTGGTGGGCGCTAAGTGCTTCTCATAAGGACAAACCTTGTAAAGACAGCCAGGTTAGAGAGCCCTTTGAGGGACTGAATTTCCTCTAACATAAGCGTGGGGAGATTGGGTGCCAAGCATTGCAAGAGCTAGAAGGCAAAGAAGAGCCATCCTGTTTTGTTACAGATCTCTCAGTCTGACTCTGGAAGGAGCTTTGATGTCACACTCTGTAGTTTGAACTATCCCATGCTGTGTTTTCCTTTGTGGATACATTATGCTGTTCTTAGTTTGAGGAATTCTGGCTGCTTTCACTGGGCTGGTACAAGTCTGGGAAGCCAGGATTGTTCCACAAAGCACGTGCAACCTATGCTGTGTCCAATAGGGATATATGTGATTCTGCTTGCAGCACCTCTGAATAATCAGTGAAGATGGTATCCTTGCTGGTGTCTCTGGCAAGGGAAATGGAAACTACCATGTAAATATTAACCACAGCCGGCAAATCCCTGAAGAGAAATTACCACTGTTTGAAATAGCACTGCCTACTGGCAGAGCCTGAGAGGCTCACAGAGAACGGCCACACATAGAGTCCTTCAGCTGGCTCTTCCCTTCGTTTTCTTGGCCTCAACACATGCAGCATGTGTCTGGGGCTGTTAGAAGAGACCTGGGGCAGTTAATCCTTGCTGTCATGTCAGTAGCAATGTCTGTAGGTGATAGTAACACTGAGCAACCACTGAGTGTTTGTGTCTTCCTGAATGAGGCTGGGGTTGTGATTGCTCGTGATTAAGTATTTCTGGTCCCAATTGTATTTCTGCTGATCCTTCCAAGAAGTAGAGGCAAGCCTGAGCATAGATGACCTTTCTAAGAAGCAGCAGAAAAATGTGTTTTGTTTTTAGAGGGGCAAGAAGTGACATTTAAACTTTGCGAGTGTGTCTTGACAGAATAAGGGTGTAACACCCATACCTTACTGTGTTTTGTAAGTCTCTGCATAGAGGATTTACATAGAGAATGAATTGATTTAAACAAAAAAAGTAAATTCCAAATGAAATATATATGCAGATAGGGAATTACACAGAGACAAGTTGATATGCTGATAAAACATTCCCATGACAAATAGGCCCAACAAAGCTGCTTCTTCTGTGCAGAATTACTCATCTATGTGGATGAATGTGGCCTTCTTACATGGTTACAGGTTAAAACCTAACAATTGCTTTAACAACAAAATGAATATGCTAATTCTTTTCTTTCTTCTTCCCTTGTGGAGTGTGCAGACTTTGGGATAGCACAGTAAATTTATTTGCGAGTGACTACTAGATTGTAAAATGGACATTAATAATTCAAAATAGGAACAAACTCCCAAATGTACTGTCTTATTTTCTTCTTTAATTTCAGCCTCTGTGGTCAGATGTTGGACTTTGGGGTAGCTTCTGACCAACTGATACTGCCAGTTTCTTTCAGAACCAGTTTGGAAAGGTCCCTTTCTTTTTAATAAGTGGTTGCTCTTGGATGAAGGTAGATGACTGTTAATTTTGATTTGGTGCATGGAAGAATATGCAATAAGAAGCACTGGGAAGTGTCACACTGTCATTGAGTGTTTGCTGTTTTCGACTCACTGCTGTCATTGAATGTTCTTTGTACAGAACATGATGGCCATGCTTTTCCTTTGCTTTCCAACTTCCATTGTTAACAAAACATACAGTGTGAATATCAAGCAGTGGCTTGGAGCCACAGGAATGGCTGTGTGTACAGTTGTGGCTGTAGTTTCAGCTGCATTTACTGATTTTTTTTTTTTGCTGTAATAGTGGAACTTTGTTCAATGAAACTTGTCCATCTAGGTCAGGTTTTTACTCTTAAGCTGTTTTTGATGATTCTGCAATGCAGAATGCTGTCAGGAAGAAATATAGCTCACGGGAACGTACAATACTAAGTATCCTTGGTTGCAGTCTCACAGTTTGGGTTGACTGAAATTAATAGCTTTCTGTCAGAGTCTTTCCCTTTCAATTGCTTCTGCTGCTCTTCTCTGCCCCTCTTTTTGATGCATTGGGCCATTCTTGGAATTTGTGTGGATAAGCTGGTTCAACTCACTAGAACAGCAGAAAAATAACTCCACCACATACGGATGAACAGACTTTGCTCATCTGCTGTTCACTGTGTTGCTGCTTGCTGCAGGGTCAAGCAAATTCCAAAGCTGCACCGTGTTAGGTGGAATTTTTGTCTGGGAAGCACTGGGGAGGTGAAGCTGGGAACGAGGGGAAGGGTTTGGGGCAGGTTGGCTTGGTGCAGCCTTCCCCTTCTGCTGCGGTTCAGCCATGCATCCAGTTCTGCTGAAGCACCCAGTCTCTAGCTGTTGTGTGCATGTTTTCTTCACATGCAAAACCTGTGACAGTGCCTAATTGAAGTGGAAATATGCCTTTAGGACATCAAAGTTGGTTTGTTTTTTAACTGTGTTGTAGATCTTATTATTTACGGTCGGACTAGATGGTCTCGGAGGTCTTTTCCAACTTTGGTGATTCTGTGATTGCATTGTGAATGCTAGGTTGATCCCAGCGTGCTGTAAATCGTTGATGTACGCTGCCTGTCAACATCGTTCATTGAGAATTCAGCCAGTATTTCTGAAACAGCTGGGGTGGGTTACCAGGTGTTAATGCACAGACTCTTGAAGGGGTATAAAGAGATCTATATATATACCTTAGTATGTAAATACAGAACAAGAGAGGCTTTGCAGGCTTCAGTTCTAAAAATCAAAGGGCAGCTCAAGAAGCAGTCTTCCATTTGGGCCAGTAGGACAGATGCATTTTCAAAAGCACAAAGGAAAGAATGGGTGACCTACTTGGTGACAGTGTCACAGATTCGTCAGAAGCATTGTATTTTGGTTTCTGTTTCTCAGCTGCTCCCTAAACAATATAAGAGATTTTTTTAACACCACCGAAAAAAGGGAAATATTTCTTAAAATGGAAGGTGAACTTGTGTAATTCCTCATTACACTTTCAGTGGGATGTGTCCTCCCTCCTTGGAAATCAATGTGTGTTTATTGTATATGTATTTTTAGATGGCACCTACAGCATTGGTGTTCTCAAGATATGTTTGTTTCTCAACAGATATCAAAAAACACATAGAAATGAGTGAACCAGACCATGGGACAATGTCTGCAGATCGGAGGGTTGGTGATGTTGGTATGTACTCTGTCGTGTATAAATCCAATTGCTTTGTTGCAATCAAAAATAAAACTGTTTATGAAATATTCTGTGATTAATTGTTGCAAATGGAAGCTGCCATACTGTTTTTATGTTTAACACAAAATATCTTTCCACAGTGAGCTGTGGGGTCACTTTGTCAAGTTTTCTGTAGGCATGTAGCAAGTGAGCATCCTTAGGACAGTGACAGAGGGCCACGAGATAACTTTGCAGGACTTGCTTTAGATTTTATATGGGGGCCATCTGCAGTGCTGTATGTTAGAAATATTGCTTCCAACCACGGTGTGCTTACTAGTGAATGGGAAAAAAAGTTTATAGTAGTACTTAATGGCAAATTTCACCGTTAAAGATACCTAAAAACAATGGGAAGAAAAACCTCGTTCTTTGATTCTGTGAAAATTCCTGGCTTTCATGTGAAGTTACTGAGGCTGAAGCCTTACAGTACCTGGGCAACTGTTGAAGTATTTTTGTTCACTATTAAAATTGTATCCCAGGTCTAGCCAGTATTTCTTACAGAGAATTGTGAAAAAATGTTAGCTTAGTATTTTTTTACTGATGTGGATATATGTATATATTTTTGGATGTATATGTACGTATTAGATACATAAAGGAAACTATATATTTTTGTAATGGAAGGCACATCCAACGCAGCAACTACTAAGCGTAAAGTTTCCATCAGATATGCTAGCAACTTCATTTTGGAGTTAATTGTGCATGAATGGTTTCATTGCCTTCAGAAATATCCTCAAAGAGCAAGGTCCTCAGTAAAAGAATCTGATAAAGATTGCTAATGGACATTCATAAGGTTCAGATGTACAAGGTAGAGCAAAAAACATACCAAAACCAACGTCAACAGTGAATGATGTGGGATGAAACATTTGTGAATGGAACCTGTCTTCCATCCCCTCTGATTCTTTCAGGTGTGAAGGAGTACCACAGGTTCAACCTATTAGTTTTCCTCTGATGCACTTTTCTATGGTCACTTTAAAAGAAAAATTCAGCCAAAGTAAAACAAACAGTGCCTTTCCCAGTGCTTTTATTTTATTAAATAACTTTCCATGTTCTCCTCTCTGTTTATCCAGAGTGGTGACTCATTCTCCTTTCCTTGCTGTCTGTGCACTATTGCTTCCTCTACATCAGTGTGCCCTTTTACATTTTTCATTCTGTTCTTCCATTCTTTTTGTTGTCTACCCTCTTCACTCATTTAATATTGTGAAGAAAGAAAGAGAACAAAAAAGATGAGATATGTTTGTTTTTTTGATCACACCCCTTATCCTTAATGCACTGCACTGAGGGATAAAGCTGGCGTACAGAAAGCATGGTTTCAAAAGCTGATGGTAAATGGCAGCTGTCAAACAGGGACACCGAGCTGTAATTTCATCAAGTGGTTTAAGGAGAGCCGCAGTGCTGCTGTAGGCCAAAGCATGCTGCTTGGCCTATTGCAACTCTGGATGTGATAGCCAGGTAGGTTCCTCACCCTAGATATCTGTACCACAATTCAGAACTGGTGTGAGAGCTTCAGGCTAGTGGAATGATTTCAGAATAACTTTTGATGCCTGATCAGAAGGTGGCATGACAGACTGGAAGTCAGCTGTGGCACGAGAACGGCAGCAGCTGTAACAGGCAGTGCAGGGAGAGAAGGCAGATCTTTGTCTCCTCTGGAAGGTGACTGTGTCCCACCTTTATTCTGACACTTACCTGCAGCACGGTATGCTATCCCGGAATTAAGTGAGGATCAGGGATGCTGGAAGACAAAAGATCACACTACTGTGTGTTTCCAAGATTGTGAGATGTATGCCACAGCAAAGAAGAAGCATAGAGATGTTCTTAATGACTTCAATGAGTAGTTAGTATCAGCTGTTAATAACAGTAGCAGTCACTGATTCATTTCTGATGAGTATGACAGGATGAAATTGCAAACTTGGCTATCCTCCCAGGTGAAATGCCTGCAGGGAGCCTGAATTACATGCCTTATGGAAATGCTCTGGGGCTCCTGCTGTGTCCTGCTGCTTCTGCGAGTGGACACCAATGCTGCTACTTGAAATGACTGTTTGCAGACTGGCAGTGATTTAAAGGCTTTGGGAGCAGTAGTGAGGGATTAATAGGCAGATTAATAGGAAGAACTGAATGAGTGGTTGTTCAGAGGGTAAACCATTCCTTCTTTGAATGCAGTATGATGTTACATAGAATCACAGAATGGTTTGGGATGGAGGGTACCTTGTTCCAACCTCTCCGCTACAGACAGGGACACCTCCCTCTAGGCCAGGTTGCTCACATCCCCATTCAGCCTGGCCTTGAGTGCTTTCAGAGATGGCTCATCCACAGCCTCATTGGGCAGCCTGTTCCAGTGTCTCACCACCCTCACAGTGAATAATTTCTTTCTAATATCTAGTCTGCATGCTTTTTGATGGACAAAGTTGTAACCAATCTCAGAAGGAGGAAAAAAGTCTCTGTGTAGAACCTTGCTAACTTAGGGAAGAGGATTTCAAATCTGGATCTAGGGGAACAAAAGGCAGTAGATGAACAATGCTTCCTGCAGGTCTGAAAACCAGGGGAAAAGAGTTCTTCATACAAAGTTTATAGGAAGGATAAAATGAAAGAAATTTTCCCTCTGAGATCTCTTGAAGGGATAAGTGTGAGTTAGCTTCCCTGTGTGGTGAAAGACCAGCTTGGTTAAGCTGTATCAAATGCTTTTTCAGCTCAGCTGCTTCCTCTGGTGATTTTGGTTTTTTTTTTGGAAAACAGTCTTTCAGTCCTGTGATAACCTTTCAAAGCTAAGTGTAATGCTTTTCCTTGTCTTTTGAGGAAGTTCTGTAGAAAAATTATGCTGTTCTTAGGGCTGGAGATTTGATGAGAAGTGTTACTGAGACTGATTCAGTTTATATTCAAGTATTAATTTATAAATCTTCCTATTAATTGATTCATACATGTCAGTAAATGTTGAGGTGGTATTCCAGTTTGTGTAATAATTATGCCTATATTGAAACTTGTATATTTCTGTGTTAGAATTCTCTGAAATTCCAGTAAACTCAATTTGAAGTGAATTATTCTTTAAGCTCACATGGAAAAAAAATAACTGCTTTTACCAAATTATCTGTGGAAAGAGAAATGGTTATTTTTTCTTACTGTTTCTACCAGCTTATGTTCATTTCAGGTTCTTATTCAGCACCTACAGATCTCTGTTATGGAAACTTTTAGTGTCCTTATTATACTGTTTCTAATTTCTCTGCATAATGCTTTCATTTTTTGGCTCATACTTACAATATTTTTTGAGAGGCTGACATGATTGTAAATGTTTTGTGTGATAACTAGAGAATCTGGTCACTCCTATGAGAAATGCTCTTTGCAGTCAGAAGTATAGACCCGTTGATTACAAACATCTATGTGAGCTCGCTGCAGCAGAAAAAATGGCATCCACAAAAATTCAATTACAGGTATGTATTTTTTAATTTGCATTATCATTTTTTAAACACAATGATCATATTTCTTTTCACTGCCTGCATGGGATCTGACAATGAATAGGAATAATTGTCCTGTCAGTGTTCAAAGGAGCAAAATATAATCATCAACAGCAAACTCTGCAGTTAATTTTACTTGGATGCTTCAGTGTTGAAGTGTGGAATTTCATGGAATTGAAGATAAAAAATATGTGTGGGATCTTCTTCCCAAAATGACAGAAAACATTCAACTGCTTAGAGAAAGCTTGTCTATGCTCATTCCATAACCATCTCAAAATACTGAGGATAATGAGAACTTATGGGAACGAGTAGGGATTGATCCTGAAAGAAATTCAACAGTAAATACAGGTATTAAATGAGACTTTCCAGAAGTCTAGCCAGAGGTAGGTCTGGAGAAGAAAATAAAATGGGTTATATAGCTGCACAGTGTAAACTTTCATCTAGACAATTTGAAAGGTGTAAGTTTTGTTTTAAGCACCTGATGGTAATCAAGGGGAAGATGTAGGTAACTTTTTAAATAGGAAAAATATAGAAGCAGTAATAATGAGATGTTTTCTTTGATTCAGAAGCAGTGTGAGGTACTGACAGGTGTTCTCAGAACCTCTTAACAGTGCAGTCACATATGCGTCTTCCTATAAACCCCTTGGTTCTCATTCACAGTTGCATAATCTCTCTATTGCAACTTCTGACATGAAAAGTACCACCAAACCGGTTTCTTATCTGAGCACAACGGATTAACCAAATTCTTGTTTCAGGGTTCTGCTAGATATATTCATCTGTGCTTCACTTATTAAGTATGTATGTTTCAAAACCTGCAGGTACTGCCTACCCAGCAGTTGGAGGGTGTGCAGAAGAGGTCTTCCAGGGGCTTTGCTGCCCCTGTTTTTGTGCATGTGAACAGTGAGGGCAGTGTGTAGTTCTGTCCTGCTTTCACAGTGCAGGAAAGCTGACTGCATTTTTAGCAGCAGATTACTTCCACCTAAGCCAAGTGGAAAACTAGCAGTTATGTTTCAGAATGTTTCTTTCCCAGACTCATGAGAAGTGAGATATTTATTCTTTAAAGCCTATGACAAAGCCGGACAAGAGTTTCCAAATTCTTTTCCTTGTCTTGCTCCCACTCTGCGGTGGAATGATCTGTTTGCATGAAAGAAGGTCTAAGGAGGAAAGCACACAAACAAAAGGTGGTGGGTGAACTGAGGGATCCTCTGCAGATAGAAGGGTTTTTGCACTTGAAGCAGCTGGCTGGGGAGTGCTGGAGTTGGGTGGTGCAGAGGAAGGTGGTGGTGGGAAGCAAGAAGTGAAGTAGTAGGAGAGGAGCGAGTGTCTGCTGAGCGTTCTTCTGTTCCTTCTTTCTTCACTGTTGATTTGCCAGAATATCTGGGTGCTACTTCATCTGCTGTTCTGTGTTGGCTTTTCCTCTAGTTTAAAACTCCACCTCTCTGAAAACATGCCTTCCTGTTCCATGAAGTTGGAAGCAATGTCTTTGTGAAGTCTGCAGACAAATTCAGAGCATCTTTAATTGGGCAGATTTAGAAAAGCACCAGTAACCAACTTCTAAAATTGGTTTTCTTTTAAAAGAAAGCTTTCACTTTTTCATCTTCCCACCTGTAAGAAAGCTTGTTTTCTTTTTTCTTTTACTCATCCATCCTCTTTATCCTCTGGGGAATAGGAATATGAAAGAAAAGGAGAAGAAAATGGATTATACTTTTTTCATTTTTCACTTTAATTGCAACTTGATGTGGAATACAATTTTTCATGGAAATTAATTACATTTGGACCCCTTGTTCTTTAGAAAATAGCTTTTTAAAGAGCTTTTCAGTTTTCTGTTCTACAATTCCGTTTTAATATGAAGAAATTTGGTAAAGACATCGAACATACTAAAAATACTTACAGTATTTTAATCTTGCAGATCAAAAAAATGGAGGAAATTTCAAAAATTTACAAAGAGCAAATGCTACTGAAACAGCATTGCCAAGTGTGGTGGAAAGAGTATAAAAGACTTAGTGAGAACAGGTAAGACCCAAGGAATCTTATTCATTGTTAAATAATTATGTCAGTAGGCAGAGATTCCTGTAAAGCACACTTGATTAAAGGGACATTAGGAGAAGATAAACCTTTGTACAGGCAAAAGAGTTTGTGACTGCCATTGAAAGGGGTCTGTGGGTGTGAAGAGAACAGATTACAAATGGGCAGAACAAGGCAACCTGCTGCCCAAACCACGACTTTGCTGTCTTAGATCCAGCAGCTTGCATGCTATATGGCAGATAAAACAGCATGTTTTGCTGAAGGGAGGATGGATTCCCTATCACTTTCACATCAAACTCCTGCCCTTAATACCCTCTCATGTGGAGAATCCTTTTTATTTAACAGATGAATTATTTGAGGTTTATCATACTTGTAAACTTAATAAATAAGAAATCAAGTCTTCTGTAAAAACCATATCTTGCAGGGAAAAAGCAGAAGCAGAAATACAGACTCTTCTTCATGAAGGAAGTCATAAGTATGACTTTTTTTTGGATATGCGGCACTTGGGTAAGAATTTTCAATTAATTTCTTGATTATTTATTACAGTCAAAGTTGTCTTAATTACTTGTTGAGTTCTTAAATACCTGTCATGACAGTTTGTGATTTGGGAAGCTTAGTGCTGATTAATACTTTGTGTTTTAAAATAAATATTTTATAATAATATATATATATATAATATATAATAAAATACTTGGTGTT
>VXAB01003185.1:69990-108727 GCA_013399175.1 Odontophorus gujanensis | reverse complement strand
ATAATATATATATATATATATAATATATAATAAAATACTTGGTGTTTTTGTGCTTTATGTGTCATTTGCTTATAGAGCATACACTGTCACAGGAGCGGGATGCTTACCAAACAGATACGGTGGCTCCTATCTGGCAACTAAGAGAGAATTTGAAGTTCTGGCTGTCTGAAATGCAATGTTACCTCACAGAGGACTCGTCTCTAAAATGCACGTTCAATCTAGCTGAGAAGTTACAGCAGGTTGGCATTTTAACATTACTTCTACCATTTCTTATATGGGCTATTTAGCATTTTCAGTGATTTTTTTATGTAATGTTTTGAGACTAAGGCTGACATTCAGACTACTCAGGAAGTATTCAGTAAGCTCTGTCTTGCCATAGTGCAAATCTCTTTTGCTGAAACCTGTAAAAGCATAGGAGAGTTAAACTGAAAATCAAGCTTTTTATTTCTAGATAAGGAATTTCATATTCTAACAATATAAAGAAGTAACAGTAATGTATTTCATGAAATAGATCGAATCTGTGAAGAAGCAATGGAAAACAAGTTTGGAATTTCTTAACCTTGAAGGTCTGGCTTTGGAAAGAGAGCTTCAAGACTACAAAACAATAGTGAGCTTTTCCTTATAAATTTAGTTAACAATTTTGGAGAAAAAATATAATGCAGAGTAGTGTGCTAAGTAGCATTTTTTATCACAGGCTTTAGTGCATGGTTTTGAAGAGAAAAGTGGACTTTTCCAAGAAGTTCCTTCAGCCCTACTGTCTTTGGAGTTCCCCTATCCAGACTTGAAGAGCTTCATTATCAGTGAATACCATAAACTTGCAAATGAATACTGGTCTAAGCTGCAAGAGATTGATCAACAGCTAAATGTCATACATAGGTAATGATATCTGTTTCTTGATTTCTTTTGCAGAGAATCACAAACTTTAATGTATTTTGCATTTTACAGGTTCTGCAGTTTCCCTTATTGTAAGAGATGGTTCTATTTTATTCAGTGCAGAGAACAGTTGAGTCACTGACCAGCTCTCTGAGGCTGAAGCCAGCAGCTGTATGCACAGATCTTAAATGCATTTATCTATAAAGCTGCTAAATAGGTCCAGTCTTCTAAAGAATTTTGGGTCATTGCACTAATTATCATCACAAATAAATGTAAGAATATATGTAGATTCAGAATAGTTTAAAGGAGGAGACATTTTTCCGCAAATGAAAAAGTGAATAGAAAGAGCACAAATATTCATAGTGGTCTGGAAATATATCACAACTAGAAATGTAATATGTGACCTACAAATGTCATATGTTAATGGGAGTAAAGATCAGCTTTCCTGCTCCAGCTAACTTGATTCCAGGAGAATGTATTGAGTTGCAGCTGTTGTACCTCGTGTGCCTTGGCTTCTTTTTGTTCTTTACTGATATTTCTCTGGATTAAAATGATGTCAGGTTTTAAGAAGGTGGAGAGTGGGAAGGTCAGTGGAATTATTTGGAGTCTGGGCAGAATAAACTGGAGATGGCAGAAGAGGTCCTGTGTTTCACTGGTAAGATGATCACAGACTACTTCTAAACTCCCCCTTTTCCTACATGCACTTGCAGTGCAGCACTTAAATAGCCTGCCACTGCTGATGAATTAGTTTGAGAATGCTCCAACAAGTGTAAGATGCTGGATCCCCTAGAAAGTGAGGTTATCTACATATCTTTTGTATAAACTGCCTAGGTATTTTGCAGGGCCTTCTCCTGTTATCTGAAACTAGTCTTTTATTACAGTAGTGTCCTAGGTGTTATAACATGGTACTTATTAAAAATTGTTTTGATCTTTCCAATTTTTATAGCACTTCTTAAGCAGCGAGTGGCAATTTTATAGCAGTTTCAGTGTTAATTGCTTTTAGAAACTGATCAAACATCATAATCCTGTATTATGTTTGAAAAAAAGAATATCTTCGATCTAAATTCACTCCCTTTATTTCTGCTGAAACACAAACTGTTTTTGGGGGAAACCCAAGTTCTAAATTGTCCATAAACTGTGGACTTGGAATTGATGTGTTGTAGCTGATGCTTCTCTTAAGTGCTAATATATTTTTGCCACAGTTTCGAAGGATATCTGAGTTATTTAAATGATTGAAAGATGGATTTAGTACTGCATATTCAGCATCTCAGCAACATCCTTTCAAATGAAAGGGATATTACTACTAAGCTGAGTAAATGTGATTCCTTTTTCATTCCCCTTAACGGGATGTATCTGGTGGGACAGTCAGCAACGACATAATTGATAGCCAGGGAGGTTAACATCTCACTTGGTGGCATTAATCGTATCATACAGTACAGAATCATTGTTGCAGTCTGTCAGCAGATTCAACAACACAGTGGTGCATCAAGTTTATGTTGTCCCAGCTATTGTAAAGGATATGTAGGGATTACAGGGCAGATCAAGGAGCTTCCCTTCCAAGTGCTTTTGTGTTCTTTAAAAGTGTAAAGCCATGGATTAACCCTGGGTAAATTCGTTTCAAAGGAAGCAGCTGCCCCAGGCTTGCTGAATGTAAGACGATCTCCCTGTCTCAGTACTGAAACAGAATCAAGATCGAAATGTTTTCTAGTAGCAGAATTATACATAGAAGAAAAGCAAGAAGTTAGTTTAAAAACTGGGTTGTGCCATCAGCTTTGTAAATGTCTGTGGATGTCCTGGTGCTGAAGAGGCATGCTGGTTTAAATATTAATGTAAAGAGTGCTGACACTTTCAAATTTTATTAAGATGAGGTCTTCCTTTATGAAATTTTACTGAAGTTTAAGTAAGAAAATATCTTGTATTTAAAGAAGTAAGATATTTTGTAATTCTCTGTGCATGTAATGGTTACAAATACACTGGACTGGATCCTGTTTCCTTCAGCTGTTTGTCTGTGGACAGCTGACCAAATCTCTTCACAGCTAACAAATCAAGACTTTTGCAGTCTGTGTTTCCCTGCTTACAATACCCTGCATGTGGCTCCAGCTGTTAGCTCCTTGGGCCAAGATCTTCCACAACCCCTGACTTGCTCCTGAGCAGCACAGCGCCCATAGCACCCATCGTTAGCTGCCATCACAGCAGTGACAGTCAGAGGGATCCTGAGGGAGGGGAGAGGCCTGAGGCAGATGTGGGTGCAAGACTTTGCACGCCTTTGAGCTCTGCAGACAGGGGGCACCAGGACAGCCTCCTGAGTGCAGGGTCTGTGCTGGTCCCTGCTTTCAGGTGGGCATCACATCTCCTGGTCAGGATGTGCGTTACTGTAGGCAAAAGACTTCTAGTTGGTCACAAACCTGCATGTTTGGAAAGAATGCTGTGTGTTAGCTTAAGAAAAAGAAATGCAGTCATTTAAGCCTCCTCAGGAGTGCTTGCAGTCAAAGGGGTTCTAGTCATGGCAAAGAATAATTAATTTGTTCATTAAAGTTACTCTTCAGATCGCCTATACCTCAACATACAAAATTATGACACAGATTCCAAAATTAATAACTGAACTGATTTCACTGAAAACCTCTCTAGAGAAAAGAAGAGGGGGGTGGTTTTTAAAGTGCTCATTTCTGAGGATCATTTGCAAGACACCCTTCATAGAGGCTGCAGGAATAGCACATCTTTCTGTTGCCTTCTCTGTGTCATAGCTCAGCAGCTCTTGTCTTGGAGACCCACATCCTTGTCTTGCAGTTACAGAGTAGTACTACAGCCATTCCCTTTTTGGTGGGTTCCTTAACCCCTTTTTCTCTCCTGGGCTCTGTTTCTTCTCAGTTCCTAGAAAAATGAAAGCACTCTACACTCAGCCATCTACATTCATTGTTTTTCATGAAAAATTAAGGAGTAGCCTATAAAGAAGCACTTTCATTGCTAGAGAATGTCTGCTTTTCTAAAATCATTTCCCCTTTCTATGTTGTCTCCAACACTTGCACAGTAGCTGTCAGTCATTGAAAATGAACTTTTTACAGGAGCTGAATCTCTCTCTCCCATTTTGAAGCCACCTTCATTTCTTTTCATGGTGCTGGGTCTAAAAGTGAACAGCTGCGTCCTGGAAATAGTTTGTCAGACACTCCATGCAGTTTATGAGAAATTAAAAGAAAGCGAGTGGGGAGTTCGAGTAACATAAGTCTATCTCAGGTAAAATTGTTGAGGGAAAGATTGCTCTGTACATGATTTCATTAATTGTAATATTAATCAGCATACAAATCCAAATTATTATTTCAGTATTCTTAGTCCTAAACTGGTATTTGGGTTGGTTCATGTAATTACCTTCTTTTAATTTTCCCTAGGCTTTTAGTCACTTCTGAAAAGAAGTTACCAGGATTTAGAGAGCTTTTGGTCTTAGTATTGCTACTCTTAATATTAATGCTGATGATAAAAGCATGATATTAATGCCTGGAAGGCAGATGTTCTGATGAAGGGTAAAACCTGATCTCCAATCTTGTGTTATTGTGTTTGAGTTTTTGGATGTTTGTTAAATCCTATTTTCTGAAATTTTGAAGACAGACTGATTATTGCATCTTCTATCTAAAGGAAACATAAATCTTATGCCTTAGTGATAGTTCTGTGGATGTTAAAACTTTGTTTTTACCTAATTCCTCATCTAGCTGAATACCGGTATTATCATTTCATCTGTTTTAATAATTTAATTAGTGCTCAGAAGTGGAGACTAATTGTTTTCCTTTTTCACAGTGCTTTTTTCTTTTTTCATGTTGTGTGACTAGTAACATAACTTGAAGAACACAATGTCATTCCCTAATAAAAAGTCAGGTTAGAAAAAGAAGTATTCACTCAAATGACAGCACAGCAAATGCTTACATTTCTAAAGCAATCGGGGCTTGTTTGCAGTCATTGCAATAAATCTAAATGCCCCGGCTTTGGATGAACACTGAGTTTACAGGTTCAGAATTGTTAAAGAGTCCAACAAAGGCTTAGACCCTTCTTAAGAAGACAAACAAAAGCTCCTAGAACCAGACTCCTCCTTTTAAAGTCTGGAATTCCATTGGGACCACTTGTTTTGAATTTCTGTAGGAACACTGACTGGAAGGAAGAAGATCAGTGGGTTTTTCAGACTGTCGTCAATCAGTATCCAAGTGATCTTCAGCAAAGAAGGACTTTGTACCTTGATATGTTGCAGAGATATCTTCCTTACAAGTCTAGGCACGAGCTGGTTAGTATAGCTTAAATATATACGCTCTTACAAAAAGCTTCCAGTGTTAAAAATGTTTAATGAAGGTTTTTATTTCATAACTATGATTGATTTTATTCTTCACAGTAATGAGATGTTCCTGTCTTTAAAATCCCTGAACTTGAAAAGTGTTCTCTTCTTGTTCACATCTTCAAAATATGCTCTGTGGGGATTTTATAGTTCCACAAACCCTTACTGCCAAATTCACAGAATTAGTTTGCCAGCATTGCTTTGCTGTACCATTTTATAGCTATGTCACACTATTCAGCTTCTCTTGTTATTTTTATTTTTTTATGAGGATATATAGCATTGTCACACTGTCTAGTAATAGTTATTTTAATTGGCTTGTGGCACATATATAACAGGAAGAGAGAAAAGATATCTCCTGCTCTCAGGGAGAGGCTATTTTTATATTCATAATGCGTTTCAAATTGATTGCTGATTCCTTTTACTCTCCACAGTGAATAAGCACATAGAGAAACCCAGTTCAAGGCCAGAATACTTCAGGATGTCGTAGGGAAAGTAGGAATCTTTTTTTATCTCTGCACGTATTTTTAGATCATCTACTTTCTTGTATTTGAGGAGTGCATACTACAAAGCAGTGACACTGAAGTGATACTGATTTATGGCATACCTTCACCAACAGCAAAGTTCTTGTGGGCTTCAGAACTTTTGCATCTGTTAACTAAGCTAAATAATTATGTGCCTTGTATAATATTTGCATATTTTTCATCATAGGTGTTATTAATGGGCCTCTCTGATTCTTTGGGGAGCCATTTAAAATTTAAAAATTGTAACTCTGCATTGGATGTAGTGTTATATTGTCATAATAGATACAGAAATTTTAAGAATCTGTTTTTAAAATGTTCATTATATTAGCATGACTAACTACTTCCTTCTCTCTGAAGAAGAGCGGGTCACTGGACAAGCTAGATTCAGTAGCAGGTCATCAGAGTGGCCCATTTTTAGATGAGCAGTCAGCATGTTACATTTCTTGTACGGGATTTTCTCAGCTCAGTTTAGGTGCTTACCAGCAGGGCTCCACCTGAGTTTGAGACAGCAGTATGGCAATGTGAACCTCCGACGCAGTGGCAAACTGAGCAAAGAAAAGCTCCAGAGTGACTGATACCATTTAATCTCCAAACAGCTGCGAGCCAATGGGAAACGTGTGAGCTCAGCACCAGCTGAGTCTGCATCCCCTTGTCCTCTGCCAAAAGCCTGGAAGGGAGCATCAAGGATGGTCCCTTGAAACTTGTGAGCAGAAGGCCATCTCTAGAACATTCATCCTTGAAACTCAAATTTTTGTAAGACAGGTTCAAGTTTCTAATGCTTCAGTCCATGCAGCCTCACCCGTTACTGCTTCTGTCAACGGAGTGAAGATTGCATGTCCTCTGGAACCTCACTGATTAAGATCAAAGGAGGAGTATTTAAGATGAAAAACTGTGTATGATTAGTGGCAGTATGCTCCTTGGCAAGCTAAAAATCTGTTTGCAAGTGTCTTGTTAGGAAAGAAAAGGTGAAACTAATTCTCTCCTGTACTACATTGGTACAGCTGCTTTCAGTGGTGTTCTGTCTCTGTATAGGAGACCATAATTTGCTCTGAAGAGCCTCATCTCACTAAAAGTGCTTGGTATTTTTGACGATGTATTGAAGGAGCCTAACTTGCCTTCTATGTATTCTATGACAAGAAAACATTTCATTTATTTGTATTCCAAAAGTACTGTTCAGAAAGGAACAGTGGGATATCAGGATACTGAAGTGCTGTGTGATGGAGGCAGACAACAGGGAGGGATAGGAGTGCTAGGATGGCCTGCTGATGCTGGAAGATTGCTGCAGACCTAGCATCAGGCAGAGTGCTTTCAGGCCCTGAATTGTGGATTCCATGTAGATACTGGTGATACTGTAATTAGACCAATGATGCTCACAGTTTGCAAAATATTTTATTGATGTGTAGTTGTCATACCTGTCTGAAATGTGTTACTTTTTTTTAGGTTACTCATGAGAAAGCTTGGGATCATTACAATTTCGTTAAGAATCAACGCAAAGTCTTGCTATTAAATTGGACTCAAGCTAGGAAAGCATTTTTCCTGAAGGCAGTGATGGCTGTTGCTGAAGCCTCTGCTGCTCAGGAGGCAGAAGCAGTATCAGCTAGTAACAGAAGAAAGCAACAGGAGATCTGTGCTGAGCTGAAAGCCAAGGTAGGGTCAGTTGTAAACGTACCTCATGCATACTTGTGTTTTACTGCTGAATTCAAAATGAACATAAGCAAAAACTGTCCTAAAAGTTACAGTTTTTAGATGAAGAAACTGAGATAACAGTCCTGTTTTTACTAGCCACATTCAATCACTTTGGACAATAAAAAAACAAGCAACAAAACAAAACAGAAAAGGATGAACTGCAGTTTGTTGGTACAGATCAGTATGTTTGTGAAGCTTGGCTTGAAGATTCTCCATTTCATTACCCGTAGGGATCCTTGTTAGCATCATATTCCTTCCACCAGCTCTTGAACTTAGTTTGTCTTGTATTAATTAAGATTTGATCACCTAGCTAATTCTAGACTTTACTTTGAGTTTCGTGCTGTGGGTATAACCTCTGTATAAACTGCAGCCACATTTATTTTGGTGGGTTTGCACCATCTCAGAGTCTGATGAGCTAGTAATTCTGAATTGGAAGAATAAGATGTGTTCTACTGATTAGAGTATGAAAGGCTCCAAGCAAGCTACCATGCTCTGTTTCTTTTCAGCCCTGGTAAACCACAAAATATTTCCATTTTTGTTAAACCTCATGCACTTTGTTGAGAAACAGTGTCATAATTGCTTTTAGCACTAGAATCTTCTGACATGGTAGTGAAACACATTCCATTCTGTTCAGCATCATTATCACCAATCTTTTAAATTAACACTGGTTTGTTCTCAGAGAAATAGCAAGTATCTGCCTTCCCTTCTGTTTTCTTTTTAGGCTGTAGAAAGAATTCTTAAAAATTGGTCCCATCTTTTTGCCCTTGAGGCTTCACAATATCCTGAAAGATGATTTGCTGTGTGAAGAGGTGAAAAAGACTTAAAAACAAGCAAACAAAGCTTGCTTTTGTAGGAGAAAAATACAATAAGAGGAACCTGGAGACAAGAGGAAAGTAGTACAATGTTGATGTTGGAGGCATTTGTATGGAGAATCACATTTTGGGGCATGAAAGACATTTGTTTGAACTGCTGTGATTTTCCACTTGCACACAAATTAACATGTGAAAGTAGGTGTGGCATATGATTCTTACTTCACCAACACTATCCTGAAGCCCAACTTTTTCATGAAAGAACAGACAGCTGAAAACCACAGTGAAGCTGACCTGTGATTAGGTTGTTTGATATTCAGGCTAGTTTTTCAGTCATAATAATAATGCACAGCACTGCCGTCCCTGTTCCTGGAGCCTTCTGTCATAGGAAGATTTGAATCCAAACACTTTAGGGCTGGAAACTACCTGGGTCTGGTGAAGTGAGGAGTTCCTGAGCTCAGCAGCAGGGCAGGCTTCTTTCACCCAGCAGTGAGGAGCTCTTCCTGGTGCTGCAGGAGTGCTGGTGTCAGCTCCAGGCCTTCCTTTCTAGAGCTGCTGTGTTTCTCTCACCTGTGCTTATTGGAGTGGAATGGCATTTGTTCCAGAATTATGCATCTTACAAGCCAGACTTCTTTTTTCTTCTCCAAAAGTAACAGAGTGTTTTGTTACCTCCACCTAGCTTAAGATTCTCACTGATGCAATGAACATTGCCTCAAAGTCCTTAGATTCTGACCTCCTGTTTCCGTAACCTGGAACTGTTTGAAACTTAAACCTATTAGTGCTACACTTCTCAAAAGTTGCTTTCAAAGGTGACTTTGTTTTAAAAAACAGAAGAAGGTGAAAGTCTGATCAGTAACAATTCACCTCTTTCCCAGAAGAGAGGAATCAAAAAGGTGCAGCGTTTCCGCTGAAGAGGGACATCATTGTGACCTTCCTTTGATCAGCTCTACAGCTGAAGGGGCTGCAGGATGGAAGGAGACATTGGGCAAGCTTTTCTGAGGAAATTATTCTGAATGTATCCATGTGTTTTGTCTAGGTTTGACGGGCATATGCATTTGAAAGTTTACACGTTACCTAGTGGTAGTTCCTCCAGCTGAATTCTCTTCATACACTTCTGAAGTGTGCAGCTATGGAAGCTGTACCATGGAAAGGGGCTGCTGGCAGCTAAGGAGTCTCTCTGGGACTCTGGGAGTTAAATATGCATAGATGAAAATCCATCCTGATGAGGATCATTAAGATGAGATTAAAAATAAGTTTGTCTCTATGAAGGAAGGACTGTAGAGCTGAAAACCAGGTGTAGGATTGTTCTAATCTGTTTTGTCATTACCTGGCTTAGTGTTTTGCATTTCAGTGAGTTTAGTGTAAGGAAATCCTGCTCATACCACTTTCCCAGAGGAAAAAAATGTACTTGCTGAGTGATTTATCTGTACAGTAAGCTCTAGCTATGCTTGTGAAGAGTTTGTGTCCTAAACGTGAGAGATGTGGAACTCCTTCATTACAGCAGCAGATTTTGGGGAGGGTCACTGTATTTGTATACCTTTCTACAGTGGCTGTAAAATGAGGCTGTGGCACACTCAGTGTGAGGTGTCCATGTCTGAACAGATCTAAAAGTGCCGAGGATCGCTAGATCCATTTTGGATACAGACAGTGCAGAAGTACAAAATGGAAATGGCTTGTGTATGCAGCTGCTGCTGGCAGAATGGGAGAAGACTGAGCTCTGACTGTGGCACCTTTCACGTTCAGCCAGTAAACCATTTACCAAGTTTTTCAACCTTTCCGTAAAATTGCATGCTGCTTGGTGTTTGTAGAGTTCTTCAAGAGTTGTTCTGCATGTGAGAATCTGTTCCTACTTGTAGCTCAGATTTAGCAGTGCAAAAGAGAGGCAAGTACGTGTCAGGCTATGTATTTTTTTATTATTGTAAGTAATAGCCACATAATATCACCCAACATTTATGTGTTTCCTGTGGCAATAACAAACCAAGGCATGGCAAACAAGCTAATGAACTCATGATTTAAAGCTGGTTTAAATGCACAAGAAGCAACCTACCATTGATGAGACTGAGCTTCATGTTTGACTAGAGATGGTACAGTGATTAAAAAGTAAAATAGCAGAGAGGTTAGGTTCTAGCTTGCAGCAGCTTTTACTTGGGAAATGGATTTTTAAGTTTGTATTCCACATTTCATCTCCCAGAAAATCAATGGATGTCCTTACCAGAAATCGGAGGAGTCTCTAAGGATGAACTTTGGAATAAATCAGGAAGATCTGGTGAAATAAATCATGAGAGTCATTCATCCAAGTTAAATAAAGTGTGAAAGGAGCAATGCTATCGAGGATATACTCTCTTATCCTCAGAGAATAAATATAAGTTTCTGATAACTGTCTTTAACACACCTCCATTTGCCCTGGGGGAGAGAGACAACAGAACTGGGGTGGGAAATACACCCTAAATGAGCAGTAGGGAATCACTGATGTTATGTTTCATGTTTTTTAGTGTATGAGCATTTGGTTCTATAGAAGATATGTTTTAGTAAAATTTCTTTTCTTAAACAACATATAGAGAAGCAAATTCTTCAGTAAAAGGTAGTTAGGTAACAAGGTGAGTGACCTCCTAGGAGTGCTGGCAGAGTGCTGCTCCACAGTTGGTGCTTGACAGCCTGAACTACTCAGTGTTCTGCATCTATGGATTCCATTCAGGTGTTTGCAGGTATTCAGAATATTATTTCCTATTGAACTTATTTTGAAGTATTTGTAATCCAGTTCTCTCTACCTTTATGTAATACAATTTGTAAGGGACAGTCAGCAGAGGACCTGCAGGAGCACACAGAGGGGCAGTTCGGTCTCACATGCATGATGCATAGGGTGAGCTTATTCTCCTCAGCATAAAGCAAAGTGTCAATTTTCCTTTTTATCTTTTCTCTTTTTGCGCTCCAGAGTTAATCCCCACTCTAGTGCTAAAATCTTTTACAATAGATTGTTAATTTTTGGAGAGCAATTTATGCATTCCTTAAATGCAGAAACTGAGATAAATTATTTGAAAAAGGAGAAGAGTTAGATGGAATTAATGGAAGTATTAAAAATTACATAAAGTAAGTTGAAGATTGACTTTCTTCTTTTCCTTTCCTATATAATGAGAAGAAAGGATTTTATTTCCTTTTTAATAAAAAGAGAGTTGTTCCTCCTTATTCAGCCAAGTCACTGATTTGAATGAATTGACTACCAAACGAGATCAATGTTATGCAACTGAATGTTTGCTTGTTTTTTAAATTCTGGATGGCTCAGTTGTCATGCTTTGTCTACAATTTGATCATTTTGCAGGACATGTTTTTTAAAATAAGTAGTGGGACATCAGTAATTTATAATTTATTCTATTTTTGATTGATTTTATTATTGATCATATTGCTTTTTGATTGATGAAAGCTTAGAGTCTGAGTCCCAAACCAAACATGCCTGGCTTGTACAACTGAGAACCTTTCCTGGCATAAGAAGAAATGCTGGATGCAGCTCATGTTAACCAGAATGATCTCAACAAAATCCATGAAGATTGGCTACATTTCACCAGTTAAATATTTTTTGCTTATCAAATTTATTATTATTATTATTTCTATGCAATATGTACAGTGCACTAAATAGTTTATAGGCTTTGTCAATGACTTGTTAATCTAGCAGTTTAATGACTGGAGTTTGCAGACAGTTATGGTTCCATCATTCTGTGATGTTAGAGTTTTCTTGCTCAGAAGGATTGAGTAATGGCCATTGATGTGGCCAGTTCACTTGCTAGAAATGATGGATGTAAGGAAGTTTTAATGAGCTGATTTTTAAATACAGGTGCTCATTCAGGAAGCATGTGATAAACCTGAGAGTTGCAGGACATTATGGCACTTCTCCATACCCAGGACTTCGAATCTCACCAAAGAGGAGCCAGCTCTGCCTCGGTAGCATTTTTCAGTCTAGAGCTAATCAGCCTAGATTTATTAGCCTGAGGTCAGAACAACATTGACAAATTGCACAGCTTTTAGGTCAGATCAAACTTGTATGTTTTAAGCTTGAAGCATATGCAGTGTTTGTCTTTGCCTGCTTTCCGTGCTTTTCTTTCTTTCCCTTCTTTTTTTCCCCATACCTCCAGTATTTTATCAGATAATTGTTATTTCTGACTATCAACCTTTCTGTTGTGATCTTCTTGCAATATATTACATAATGTTTTGTCTGAGGTTTAAGGGTTTAGTATCTCAAATGTTTTTTCTTACCTCCTGGAGCAGATCACACCTCTTTGTTATGGTGATATTTCTGTGAGGTTGATAAAGCAGAGAATCTTATAACTTCACCCTTGTTCCATAAACACACAGTAGAAGTAGTTCATACAACAATTTGTAGTATGTAGAAAGCAGACATTCTTAAACTACAAATAAATAATAGTTCTTTTTTCTAATTAAGAAAAGGTCTTCAGCAGAATGAGAATAAAAATGAAGAGATAGTGATTGGGTTATCCAGACCTTTACGTTTTACTTCAGAGGGATTGAGGAAATACTAATCTGAGAGAAGCAGAAGCTCAGGCATCAGTTTTTGCTTGTTCTGTGAATTATTTACAGGGTAATTTATAACCACATCTTTTTTCTAATTCCAGTGATTTATTCCCATTGTTAGCTGCGCACAACACATTTTATGTTTGATGGCTATTAAAAGCAGTGCACAGGGATTGCAAGTGATTAGCTCTATGTAAGTATTGAGTTACCAAATGAGCCACAGCAGTGGACACCCTGCTCTATGCCAGTGGAAAGTGTATTTGTTTTAACTGCCTTTCCACTTTGCTCAGTCCTTATGGTCGTAATCAGAATTTACACTATAAAAGTCAACATACAGAGCTGAAAACACATTTTTGTCACAGGTTTATGGTCAAATGCTTTTCTTTCACATCCCTCTTTCTCCCATAAGCATTTTATAGCTGAAGAAATCCTTTATGGTTCTATTAATTATGAAAAGTTACTTTTATTTGTGCTCTTTTTTCTCAATTAGATTTTTTTTTTTTCTAGTGGCAGATAGGGACTTTTATGGGACAAACTAATGCTAGTGCCAGCAGTCTTGATTTTCTCTTTTATTTCTTGCAGACTTTGCAGAGAGTAGCCTGTGGAGTACAAACTGCTCAAGGGTACCAGACAAAATCTGCTAGGGGTGTGAACTTTCCTTCTTAATGTCAGAAGAGAAATTCACTCTGTGATTAGAAAAACAAACTTCCAAATGTATTATTTCTTAATTATCTCATTACCAAATGCTCCAGCAAAGGATTATCTCATTACCAAATGCTCCAGCAAAGGATTTTTCCTAGGTCTGTGTAAGTCAGAAAAAAAATGAATGCTGCTGACTTACCCTACTTGCCTGAGTTGTCATCTGTGACCCTGTGGAGTCTCAGAGTTGCTTTTCAGAAGAATGGAAAGTGAAAGAATTCCCAGCCTGGAGAAGAGGGAGCAGGTTTGGTTGGAGGTGAAAGTTCCTGGAGATTTCAGACCACCATCTGTTAATATCATGAGGTTTGTTGTTCACTTAGCAGTTGACATCACTGGCTACTGTTGCCATAAGTAACTTCTCACTTTTTTACTGTGTCTCTGAAAGTGAGGCAGATGAGTCCTTCACAAGGCTCAGTCTTGATGGGGAGGAAGGGGAGCAGCACTCTCACTGCTGAACCACTGATGACCGCTTGCTGGTTCAGAGTTAGTGTGAAGTCAAAAATACAGTTTCTATTTCATTTTGCTCTTTTTATTTTCCTCTGTACATCAGCACTGTGTAAAAATGGCATGAGCTAACTCGCAATGTCTCCTAAATTTCATATTTTTTTCTGCAAGCCCAAACAATCTGCAAAGAACACATCCAACCACTGCTTCCTATGAGTATCAGGGCTGCTTTGTTTCTGTTTCTGCAGCAGGCCTGTCCTGGAGATGGGCATATTGCACAACGTGTATTAATAACATTTTCTCTATCTCCTAGCTAAGGGCTTCCTAGAGGAGTAAACGCAGGGTTTCAAGTTGTAGATGAACTCAAGGAAGTCTGAAAACACTACTTTTTTCAAATGAAATGCACTTCTTTCTTATAGTCATTGAATAGACATTTCCTTATAATTAGTAATTTTGATATATTTTCATATATAGTGATATATGTATTTTTAAAGCTGCAGAGCTGGAGTTTGTTCTAGACTTCAGGTAACATGAATAGAAACTGTTGGAGTAAATCCTTGCTCTTCTATGGTAGGCTAGATCTTTTAATTTTGTTTATTTTCCTTTCATCTTCGTTCCTCCTTTCCCTGAAAACCTTCATTCTTTTTTTGTACTTGAGAATGGAAGGGATTTGCTCAGACAAATGATGTAGATCAACATGCAGTACTTTTATCTGAAGTGTTACTGAATAAGCTGTATTGCAAGTGAAGAGATTATGCAGCTGCTAATAATGTCAACTTTGTATAAGTTTTCCACATTAATCTTCTTATAATCACAGTTTGACTTCACTCTGTCTGCTTCTATAGCAGATTAAAAATAATAATAATAATGTCTTTCTTTTGTATAGAGAAATTAAAAATATATATAATATAAAAATAATTAAAAAAAAAATAAATCATTGATAGGGCAGTATGCCTGGCAAGAGTTGAACTGAGAACAGTATCTTCACTGAAGAGCTGATGTTGCAGTCCTACTGTTCCTTCAGCCCATCGCTTCTCCTCGCTTCTCTTAATCACTCTTTACATCTGTTTTGCTTAATTCTCTTCTTCAGAACAACATGGATAGCTCTAAAATGGCCTTTTCTCTGTCAGCAGAATTCTTTATGTCACTACCTTGTTCTGGTGCTGCAGTTCTTTTCTGAAAAACGTGAAAGAAAAATGTTGTGGTTGACATGGTTTAAATTTTGTGGTGCTTTTACATATATCACCTTTATTTGTGAAGTTACTTCCTCGACAAGTCCACCTAAGAGTTTTCCTGGGATTCTCAGAGTAAGTTTATCTGCCAGTGTTTCTTAATAGGAAAGACTGTATTTGTTGTAACATTAGCTCAGTTAATGTCATGAAAATCTCCCCAGAGATGTTGTTGTCATTAAAAGGAGATACCTGTAATATTAAGTGAATGGTAAATACATTATTACTGTTCAGACTTTAAGTAGTTTGCAGTGTACTCTACATTATTGTAGTACAGAACAATGAAATAATGAACTGAAAATAGATACGTGTGCACTGTGTTCAGCACAGCAATGTAATGATTCACCTGGCAGGAGCTCCTCTGATAGTGCCCGAACTGTGGAACATACTTGAACTGCAGGTTATAATTAAAAACTTTCAAAAGTTAATGTTGGCAGTACTCGTACTGCTAAGGCACAGGTTTCTTGGTGGAATAGACAATAGGGGATCCAATTTTCAGTGTCATTTTTAATATTAGTTTAACCACCAGGGTTTTTTAATATTTAACCAAAGCATTTTCTGTTGACACAGTACAATCTCCCGTTAAGTTTTTGCACTTGCAAGAAGGAAAGAAAGCAATCAAGTGCACATTAATTCTTTTGTACATTCTGTGGTCCCAGATTACCACTTTAGTGAATCATCAGAAATGCTGTTAAGGGTAGTTTTTCTTCTTCAGATCTGTATCTGAAGATGTATCTTCCTCTGGAGGAAAATCCCAACGAATACAGTGGTTTTTCTTGAGCCTTGAAACTGAGTGTCCCACAGTCACTTTTAAACAGCAAAATATTAAAATATATGCCACAGAGACTCCATGTCACTGCCTGCCCTTTGTTGTTGTTGATTTGCAGCCAGACCCAGAGGCTCTCAGATAGGATTGGGTTCCCACAGAGTTATGTGCTGTACAAATACATAGTAAAGTGTAGTTTGCAAAGTGAAGCACAGAACTGTACAATGGTTTGGAAGGGACCTTAAGTCCCTTCCAGTTCCAATGCCCCCAACATGGGCAGGACACCTCCCTCAGCTCAGGCTGCCCGGGGTCTATCCACGGCCTGGGACACCTCCAGGGATGGGGCACCTACAGCTTTGTGCAGTGCCAGGGCCTCACCACCCTTTGAATAAGGCATGTCTTCCTAGTATCTAACCTGAATCTACCCTTTTGTAGTTTAAAACCATTACCTCTTGTCCTGTCACTTACTCTACTCCAGGTCTCCCTGGAGCCTTCTCTTCTGCAAGCTAAACAACCCTGGTACCCTCAACCTGTCCCCACGCAGAGGTGCCCCAGCCCCCTGGGCATCCTCAGGGCCTCATCTGGACCCCCTCCAGCAGGTCTGTGTCCTTGTGCCAGGAGACTCAGAGCACTGCAGGGGAGGTCTCAGCAGAGCACAGCAGAGAGGGACAGCCACCTCCCTGACCCACCGGTACAGCGTGGGATACAGCTGGCTGCATCAAATACAGATGAAGGTTTGATTTCTGCAAGAGACACCGGATCCTTTTTTGTAGTGAGTTAGCTCTTCCTTTTACAAGCTGTGACAACATTAACATGAATCTGGTTTGAAATCTGGCCCATGCCTTCTTCCTTGGGTGGTGCTTCCTGAGAAGTTCCCCTTTGCAGGCAGTCTGACCACAACGTGGGGTAAGAATGAGACCAGAACTCTTTTCTAGCAGAATGATGGTTTTAGTGCTTAAATGCAGTTTAAAAATGGAATCATTCTGATGCTAGACTCAGTTGTTCAATGGCCAATTTTTGCAATCTCTTACATGATAGAGCATTTTAATTTAGCTTAGTTTAGTTCAGAACATTTTATCCTAAATGACTTCAGCAGTTCATTCGGGGCAGGCATGACATAGTGCCAACCTCCTGAAGCACAACTCATAGATATTTTGCAGTCATTTTCTGCTCTTGCCAGTTTTTCCTATTTTGTTGCAGTAACAAATCACTTTTTGAAGAATGTCACTCTTTTGCCTTAATGAAAGGCATTGATTGGATGAATGTGGGAGCAGGCTGGGATGGTGTAACCTAATTTCATATGCTGCCTCCCAAGAAGAATAAATGCGTACTATGGGGAAGTGTAATATAATGAAACTGTCCTTCCTTCTGTCACTCTTACTACCTACTTTCTTGTTCTGCAGCACACTCATACACCTGGAAATACTAACTAGATCAGATTAAAATGGAAAGCATATTGTTATGCTCACTTATTTGTATGAAACCTGTTGAAAATCTAGACCACAACTTAATAGTGATCTCTGCCATGAATCAGAGGGCATTAAGAGGTATGTGCATGTAACTAGGGAGAGACTGTGGCTTGTCATGGGGCTGGTGTGTAACATATGTGCCATGAACAAAATTACTAACCAAAATGAACAAAGAAGGAAGCTTGAGATGTTTTCAGACTAGTTGTAGTATCTGTAGTATCAGGGAATGTCTATTCAATGACTATCATAATATCAGTATGCAGCTTGCTGATGTATTGCCACAGTTTTTCCTTTAAGCAGCTGTCTTGCTGACAGGCTCTCTGCTGGGACAGTTCTATCTCAGTATGTATTTACAATTAGAAGTTCCCCTAAAGTTTCAGTTAACCACAGCTGTTAGTAAGCCCTTTTTAATGGTTCACCATGCTAACTAATGGCTGAAATAACACAAAGGAAAGAGATCCTGGTAAGCAGGTGATTAATATCTGGAGAAGATCAGTAAAGCGTCGAGAGGGTTCTCAGGCTTAAAGGCAGCAGAAGCTGCAGTGGCACTTACTCTGCCACTTATCCTTATTCTCGGGAGCTTGAAGAGGAAAATACAAGCTTAAAAAAGCAATTTTTGGATACATATTTTAACCCTATTGGCTCATTTTAGTTTGGAGTACTTCAAGAAGTGTTGTTATTACAGAAGTTCAAATTTTCTGTCAGCTTCCCAGCAGTTTATTTTAGCTGCAGGCTGCATTTACTTCTAGAAGGTTTCATTCTTCTGTTTTGTTTTGTTGTTAGATTTGAAAGCTTCAGGAATATGTGCTTGTTTCAGTCTGTTTTGAACATGAAGTGGAAATGATCGTGTGTTCTTCCACATTCACGTTCTTAGCTCTGGTGGGCTACAAGGATGGGATTTTCTGTTTGTCTTTTTTCTGTCTGGGAGTGAAAGGGTAAGTTTACCACTGTTGAAGAACTTCTTGTGAATGTCTTTCACTTATGTATTCGTTTGCTTGTTTTTACTCATATAGCCAACATATGAGATTCCACTGAGGGGACATTTTCAAAACTCTGAGGAGAAAGTTCATCTATAAAGAGCAACATCTGTGCTAAGGACTACAACAGAAATATTTTACATTTTCTTTACATAGTATACAATTTTGAATTCCAGCTCCAAATCCTTTTTAAGATTAGCCTGAATAAGAAAGATCTGTTTCTGTGCTGACTGCCATGATGTTGCCACGTACTCTCAAACACACTCTTAGCAAAGCACACTTTTCCTCTGTGTGTATATCCCAGTTGATCCATTTGCATATTTCCAAGCATCCCTTCCCAGGCACAGTTTCCATGTGCACACATTTCTGTTCCTTTCTTGCCAACAGTCCCACTACATTTTATGTTCATCCCACTGATGCTTGCTGGCACAGCTTAGCTCTGTTTCCATTTAAAAGTGTAAGACTCACTCACCTACACCGTAATTCTTAACTTTGGAAATGGAACTGAAGCTGGAAAAAGTGGTATGTACACTGGGAGAATAACAGCGCAAAGGGAAGTTGGCTTGAAGATGCCCTGAACCTATCGGGATGCTGCAAAGAAGGAAGTAGAACTGTTATCTCCACGAAGAGGGGCGAGCATGGTGTCTGTCCCTCAGAGATCGCTCACGGACGGACTCGGACTGCCAGGGCCTCGGGTTTCCAAGCAAAGGCCTTTCACAAACATGGGAGAGAGTTAATGGTCCACACATGCAGCTGGTGAGATGCATTAAAGATGGCAAAATGCAAATGAAATATTTTACTATCAGTATACAAGTACCCTCAGTAGCATAGAAAACCAGATGAGAAATGGTCATTCTTTTGAGGAGCACGGAGGTCTGCTTAACACATCAGAAATCCGCTGCCAATAGAGCTGGCAAGCCAGCAACAAGGAGACAGCGTTAATCCATTGAAACCCACGTGTAACAGATGAGCATAGAGCTGCTCATGACAGCACGGGGGAAATCAGGGCTCCATACCGGGAGCAACACACTGGAGAGCACGGGAAGCAGTCACTGCCTGCTGGCAGCAGCACAGGTCACACCTTGTTCAGCCAGCACAGAGCCATGGCAATGCTCTGCTGAGCAGGATCCGTCCCACCCAGACACACTGCTGCAGCCCACGGCAGCTGGCAGCCCACCAGTGGGGTCTGCTGGGCACGGCACGTGGCTCCTGGGAGCTGGCTGAGGCTGCACAGAGGCATTGTGCCCCCCAGCCCCTGTTGGCACCAAGGTGCTGCTCTGCTTGCAGGGGGATCTCGGTGCATTTACTCTTCTCTGGTCCTGATGCTGGTTAGTTAGCTCACTCCCCAGTTCTCTTACTCTTAGCACAGCTGCTTTACATCCACAACATTAATGCCTGTACTGAATCCTCATTTCTGTCATTTCTGATTTGCTGTTTCTGTGATCATTTTCACTTTTTTCTTCTCGACTCATGGTCAAGTACTGCAAGGAGCAAGTAGGGCACTTCTGCGGAGTTGGGATGGCGATAGTTAATTACAGAGGCTCACACGATCATTTGTCATTTCTCAGGCTGCAGCAGCTTCATCCTGACTGTGTCCGTGCTTTGGAGAATGGCCACGATGTAATCAGCCGTGGTTTGCTTCTGAGAAATTACAGCTCTCTGTTCCCACTCCTCTGCTCTGGCAGAGTCTGTTGGGAGCAGACGGCGTTTCCCCACTCAGATGTCACTGACACAGGCCACAGACTGCTCTTAGTGCCACAGTGCTTATGGTACAGAGCTCCTTTTAGAAAGGAAGTGATGGGGTTGTTCAGAAATCTAATTATTGAAAGTCCAAGTGCTGAAAGGGGATTTAAATCCTGATGTTACTGTGATTCTTTTGGCAATTTTACTTTGTGCGTGTGTGTGTTTTTATTGCATAGTACTCAAGCCAGTTGTGAAATAGATATTAATAGGCAGAAAAACAGTGCTCACTGAATGATTACGTATTGCTGACGGCTTACAAATTTTAGTTGAAAAATGGATCACACAGGTTTCCTTACCAGTCTCAGTTTTACAGGATCACAAGATTGCACTGGTTCCACTGCACAGCTGTTTGAACTGTCTTTTCAACTGTCTCTCTCAGATCCTACAGTGGAGAGCACAACAGGAGGAGGTGGCTGAGCTAGAAGCTGCAGTAGCTGCAAGAAGAAAAGAAAAGGAAGATGAGAAAGAAAGGCTACAGAAAGAGCAGGAAATGATTCGCAGAGCTCAGGAGAAAGAGAAAGTATGAGAAACTTCTAAATATTTGTTCATTCATTGATGTACAACTGCCGTTAAAATCTTTAACTGATCTCACTGCTCCATATTCTTGTAACATATTCAGTGTAAGTGTAGAGATTAACAGCCTGTGTCCTGGTACGGTCCATTTTAGCCTTAAATACTTGTGTATCTGTGTTACTTTGTTCCTACAAAAACAGACTGACAAAGACAGTGTTTATAAGTGTCTGGATGTCCCCAAACCTCAGTGCAGAGGCACCAGAGGATTTGGGGCTCTTACAGATCTGTGCTTCTCAGTAGTGTGGCGAAGACTATGAAAGCTTCCAATGCTGCAGTTAAGTATGCTGCAATGCAGCAAATGGGCTTTACACTGTGTTGTCTGCAAGACAGTGCACTGCACTTTGCAGCACAAGGACCTTAAAAGTGAACCTGAAGCACAGTGATGCTGTTAACCAGCTCAGGATATCCCAAGTCTACATGACATTATGCTAAGCACTTGTGTGGTGACCTCTTGGGAAATGACTTTGGTGCATAAGTCTGAACTTCAGCTTAATAGAAATTCACCACTGTGAATATGACGTGTTTATAAAATCAAATTGTCACATATGTATTTCTGTTGACCTTTTTATTTTAAGGATATGATAACAAATCAAGTGATTTTGGTATTAAAATAGTGCCTTTTTCTCTGATTATTTTTGCATTGAAATCTAGCTTGCTTAGTGTCCAGTTTACCTGTGGAATATTTGCTAAGACTACAAAATTATTTCTGGAACAAATAAGTAGGAGAATATTATAGGTTGCTATCGACTGGTCTTCCAGATGCTGGTGTGTAAATGAACTCCTTTAATGTAATGGGGACTTCTCATGCCAACATGTTTGCATGAGGAGCCACTAAGAGCTGCACTTTTATAACATGGCAGTTAAGAAAAGGCTGAACTGTTCCAAGTAGAGTGCTTTCAGGGTGCACGTTGAAGGCTTTAGTGGGGCCAGTGTATGTCTCACTGCAGAAAGCTCAGGCAAATAGGAAGGAAAATGAAATCTTCATATAAGTTATCACGTTCTCTCTGTAGACTTTGCCTTCTTGTCTATATTTACCTGCCTAGTTTTTGTGTAACAAGCCTTACTGGGGGCAAATGTTTACCAAAGGGAACGAAACGTGGGCAATTAGACTCCCTAGAAACTGATGGAAACTCATTTCAGTAGATGTGTCTCTTGCAGGGATAGTCCTTGCAGGAAAAAAAAAAAAACAAACAAAACTGAAGCTATCTATTTTTACAGCAATTTGCTTAAGTTATTACTAAAGCAATTTACTTTACAACACTTACTAAGAGCAGGAAGGAAATGATAACAGACCAAAATAAATGACTTGCAGGCTGGTGGGAACAACTGCCTTAGCTGGAAATAAAATCCTGCACTACTTGGAATTTCCCTATCTATTTTTATAATGCTTGAATATTTTTTCTGTGGTTTGTTTGAGGAGACACATCTCTGTGCTGTGACTAACGGGCTGAAGGCAGCAGCCCTTGCTGAAGGCTCCTGGTGGGAGCTGTGCATAACTGTTGAGTTTGGTTGTGGTGACAATTCTGCAAAGAAGCACCTGGAGAGAAGGAGCTGAAGCTGCTGCAGCCTTGTCTGTATTGCTTGGTAGACTGTTGTCTGCTCCTTAATAATCATTGTTGTAAGTCTCCAGAGCCAACATTTGAAAAGCTGCCTGATTTCTAATCAATGTTATTTGATTTGTGAGTTCACTGTTCTTGGTCACTACTTCACATTTTGCACGTATCCAGAATCTTGTCTAGCTGAAGAAGTTCCTGCTTACATCGGCCACCTGATCTTCTTCCTTTCCTGCAATTTTTCTTCAAGATAAGAAATACCTTCTTGGCAGAGTACAGTCCTCCAGCCAAGCTACCCAGATCATATAGTTAGAAAAATTGCAACTAATTGTCCAAAAGTCACTTTAATGAGATGATTCTCTTCAAAATACACAGAATGCTCTCACTTTTCCAAAGGAAAAAAATTGGATTAGAAGGGACCTCAAGAGCTCTTTAGTTCAACCTCCTGCTCCAGCCAGGCTCTGCTCTGAGGTCTGACCAGGCAGCTCATGGCTTCATCTTTGTTTCAGTTTGTTTTATTTATCCTTATTCTATTCAGCTTTAATACTGAAGACTGTAATTTCAGATTCAAATATAGAGAAAGGAATATTTCTGTGTGTGAAAAGCAAGCAGAAAAATCTTTCTCTTCAGAGAAATCTTGGGTCAGCTACAGTCAGTATGGATTTCCTCTCTACTTTTGATTTGCCTGTTGGAGTCATTGTCATTGAACTTTAAAAAACATAAAGTCTGCAAATACACACAGGGGAAATTTTCAAGATGATGTGCATTGTGTTACAAAGCTGTATTGTATATATTAATTTTTTTTCACCTCGACATTTATTCCCTTGCAATTGTTCTCTGTTGATGTCTTGTCACTCTTTTAGATTCTGGATTTAAAGTTACAAGCCAAGTAGAAGGCAGAAATCATGAGAACTGACACATGTGCTATCCACGTTCACTTTTCATGTCAGAGTTTTCAGGGTGAGACGTGATGGTATTCTGACCGGTGTCTGATGGGCAGTGTGAGGTGTCTCAGCTGGAGCATGTGATGGTGGTTCACTGCCAGCACCAGGATAAGAGGTACAGAGAAAGGGGAGACTGTGTCTAATGACAGTTTGCTTCTTTGGCTGCAAGAAACAGTGCTGCTACTTTTCCTTTTGTTATAGCTTGTTCTGTTTAGTGTTCCTTTGCCACATGGTGCTTATAGTGGCAGGTGACTCTGAAAGCACAAGGGAAGGAGCAGGCTCTGTGAGGCTCTGTGGACCTGACCGCCAGCAGTGTCGATTTCATGAGTCAGCATTTCAGTTGTACACATTGTCCCCCTCTCCCTTGCCTGTGGATAGTGTCCATGTGGAACAGTTCTCTCCCTATGTGCAGATGGAGCAGCGGCTCTTTGAAGTCAGCAGTTCCATGTGAGTAGATGACATGTTAGGCTGTAAGGAAGGGCTGCTCCCATGGAGTGTGGCTGCTTCCCTGGGCGTTCTGTGACAGGAGTGTGTGGAATATCCGTGGTCTGCAGAATGGGATGGTCAGGCTGCATCAGATGCTTCCAAACCTCAATCTGACGATGGCTAAAATGGCACAAATGCTCTGTTTCTTCAGTGGGGCTGCAGATCTGACTTTTTTCCTGTGTGTTTAATACCAAATTTCAGAAACATCCATTGGCCTCTATTTAGAGATTATGAAAAGTCCTTCAGACAGTACGGGATACAGAATAATTGCAAAAGAGAGAGCTGTATTTTATAAGTATTGCTAACAAGATTTAATAACCATTTTTATTAGAGTGCTCCTATAGCAGTCCTTGTTTTATTGTCCTTCATGTATGAAGAGTGCCCTAAGTGGATAATTGGCTTGGAAGTCCTGTTTTATTTTGAACCATAGCAGTTACAGATTTTTCTTCACAAGGTGCATTGCATAAGAGGAAGATATTTTGAGTGCTACTCCATGGGAGACCTAAATGCAGTGTAGTCAGTTGATGACATAGACGTTGTTTTTATTGCCATTTTAGCAGTTCTTCTCCTAAGCACGAGGGTCTCTTAAGTGAATTTCATTGTAAGTAATTATTTATATTATGGATACAGAGGATATGGAGGTGGGAAAATCTCTTGGAATTCTGTAGTCTTACTGAAGGAACTTTTGTTAAGGTATAATTTTAATTAAGATTGTAATAAATGTTTTCTTTGAATGCTAACATTTCTAATATTCTTATATTTTTGCTTGATTGTTTTTTTTTTTTAATGACTATTCTCTAGATCTCAGAGGCATTTTGAATTTTAGAAACATAACACTGTTTAGGTCAGTGAATTATAGATGATGGCATTGTATGCAATTCCAGTTTCCTCACTAAACTCATATGTTCCACATACGATCTTTCCAAAAAGCCAGTCTTGACTGTAAAGGTAAACATGGTTTTTATTTTGATGGAAGCGATATATATATATATTTAATTTTGTAGCTTTTTTCCTTTTGTTTGATGCAGTGATTGCCAGGAAACCCACCCAGTCCAGGGCTTTCTCAGTCAGCACTGGGGCAGGGTGAGGCACCATGCTGTGCTCTGGCTATTTATTTTGTTTAAAGCTGATCTGAAGTACATCAGGGTATGTCATTATTTCTGTGTCCCAACTTGTCTTTTTCTTCTGGTACCTGCAAGTAGACTGGGAAGAAACAGTAGAAATGGAGGAGTGAGTGAGTGGTTGACAAAGAGAAACTGCGAGTGTTAACACTTGTGACTGTATCCAGTCACCTTATGTAGGTTTAACTGCTTCATATTATGAACATAATCAAAGGACACAGCACACACAGTATATTGTTCAGCTGCTGAACGTGGGTTCGTGCACAGGTTCCCATCTACAGATGTCTAAACTCTTCTTGAAAATCAGGCTTATGAATGATTGTTAGTTTGTTTACCGTATTTGTTCAATTTCTAGGTTAAAAAATACTGGGCTGAGAAACAGCTTAAGTGGCAAGAACAGGAAAAAAAAGAGCTACAACATATGGAGGAATTAAGAAAATTAATGGCTAAACAAGCAATTAAAGACAGAGAAAGGTAAAATAAATTAAATGTGAATATATTATCAATAGGAGCTTTTTACAGTATAATTTGTTTTGTTCTCCCTACCTTTTAAAACAAAATAAGTGGTTTTTTTCTTCCTGTTTGGTACTTTCCCCACTTGATCTGTGAAGGCTGTATCCTGAAAGCAATTTATTTCTTTGCTTAAATTAATTCAAGTCAGTCTCGGCTTTAGAGCCATGTAAGCAAGGAACAGTTGCAAACAGAGAAGAACACACACATTTAGACCAGCTCCCTTCATGCTGTGTTTGGGTAGCTAAGCCTTCTACACTATTTTTCATATCAACTTGTAATCAGGTTTGTTGTTGTTTGAAGGCACTGAGGGGAGCACATCCAGCATTTGCAGCCTTAAGGATGCTTATCATTCCTTCACAGAACCTTAACTATGCCCCTAAATTCGGAGACAATCCAATTATTGCTCTGTGTTGAGTATTCAGGCCTAGTTCTAGTAAAAGTTGTTTGCATTAAGACCTCTCAGTTAGTGATGCAGTAAATGATATTGTACTGCACTGGATAAAGTATTTACACGAAGCTGTTTGGTTTCATCCTGTCAAATCAAACTTCATTTGGGATTCCAACCAATGCCAGTGAGAAAATCTTGATGGTTTTTGCATGTGTCAGAACCAGAATGCTTCAAAGGGTGACATTAAGATACAAACAGTGTGCGCTGCAGTGCTGTTCTCTTGTTTGATGAATGGGCCAAACCTGTTTGTGTCCCAACCTGTGCCAACTCTTCGCTGCAGAATGTGGTCTGTGATGACCTGCTGAAGGAAGGACCACCAGAATGTCATCGTATGTAGTCTGGTTACAACTGCTCTCAAATCAAAAGTTTCCCTTTTTTACATGAAGAGGCTCACCAAGCTGGACAGACTAGAAATGGAATTAAAATAGGGACAAAGTTCAGTTGGCATGAATAGACTGAAATTTGGCGTGTCACTCATTGCAAAGCACTGCTTCCATCTTACTTTGTTACAGTGCCTTGCTGACAGCTGAGTTTCTGTAGCTGTCCTTATGCTGCAAGTACACCTGTACCTTTCCTTAAACATACCTTGCAGTGGTTTTAGCTGCTAGCAGAGGAAATACACACAGGCTTGAATTACTGAGTTTTCAGCATAACTGAATAGGAGAAAATGACATTTCTTCAGACCTGTGTACTGCAGCGTGCCATGCACTTGGGGAATATGCTTTTCTTATGGTAATAAACCCTGCAGGATAAAATATAAGGAAATGGCACCGTTCATTGAGGAATGCAGGAAGGAAACAATCACACCTTCAGGCTATTATGAATCGAACGTCAGCAAGTGCCTAACATTTTGTTGTCCTGAATTGGCATACCATACAAAATAAAATGGTATAAAGAAAAATGCTTTCTCTCTGTGAAGATTAATAATTCTTTGTGCTTTACATCTTCAAAGCCTTCACAAATATTAATCAGGGAAGGGCAGAGAGGTGTTTTGTTCCTAGGAGCTGTAGTGCTACTATCACAGCACCAGGCACGTGTTGTACTGAGGGCGGGCATCATGATCTCACAGTGAAGAACTGCAGTCCTATAGGAAATAACTGCATGCATGCTTAGCCTGTTCCAGAGCACACCGTATTTTTAAGTCTTTGCAGAGCTGATTGTAAAAGATGGATGAGAGTAGCACAGCAGTTCTGATCTGATATGTTCTGATACATTTCTGGTGTGCACGAGCTGGCTGACGATCCCAAGTACGAGATACACCCTGAACAAACACGGAATGTTTCCAACAGATGCAGTCAGATACCAAAAAATGTTCTGCCCTTACCCTGTGTTCTTTCTAGGTTTTTTTTAAATTAAGCAATTGGGATTATAAAATAACGATTAAATATATATATGTATTTTTTTTTCAGCTGGTAATTTATTAAAACTGTTACTTACAGTGGTACTTAGAGTCAAAATTGGATATTAAGATATTTTAATTTTTAGTTTTCTATACAATTAATTTTATTTAATTTTATAGAGCAGTAACATACTGTGTCCCTTTGCTGCCCTGCTCTGCCTGTCAGTTGCTTTGGCATTCATTTGCAATCACTGACACGCATTCACACTGGGTAAAACATTTCCATTTGATTTACACTCCAATGTGTATGAGAATTCCTACAGCAGAGCCAAAGTATGTGAGCTCAGACCCGAATGAGCGCCCTCAGTTTTAGAAGTTCCCAAGCTGTTAATTTTGTATTTCAGAACTCATCTCATAGCAGTCGGCTCAAGCAGAGTGAAAGATTTTCAATACAGTATAATTATGTCTTTTTCTAAGAAAAAGAAAAAAAAATACATGCTTTTTATTAAATATTCTTCATATGAAAAACTGAATAATCTTTCTCCCAGGAGAAAAAAATGACCTGTAAGGACTGCCATTGCAGGCAACAGCTACAGTGATGCAGAAAGCCTCTCAGGGCATTGCTGGGCTTTGTGCTGCTCTCCTGGGACCACCTTACTGGTCCTGAGAGTTGTTGGCCTGTGGCTGCAGTGCTCCTTCATAGCCACCAACACAACTGCACATTCAGTTCCAGCATGCGCAGCTCATTGCACATGTTCTCCTTGGAGCTAATGAAATGTCGAGGGCAGTAACAGCAGCTCTGCTGTAGTTGAAGCTGTCCTTCTCTGGCTCTCTGAAGGCAGACCATGGCAGCAGGGAGTTGTGTGGAAGGGCTGGCAGTGATGCACCAAAGAACATCCTCCTGCTCTGCAAGAAGCAGCCTGTGGCAGGGGGCTGAGAAGCAGTGGGAGCTATGGGGGCAGAGGTATTTCAGAGGCTATAAAAACCTATAGCAAAAAGCTGACTGGTGAAAGTAGTGCAGTAGGTGAAGTTTTGGGATTATTTGTGCTTATCTCCATTTTTTCCCTCAGAGGAGGTTTGTAATTCGCAAGTTTTCTCGCTTCTTCCAGTAACAAGATTGAAAGTGATCTGTTTCTTTAAATGGAAAGGGTTGTAGGGAACAGTTGTGCTGCCATGCACAGATGTCAGAGAACATTTCTTCTTGGCAAAGAAAATGGAAAAAAGTGAGTAATGGTGCTCTAAAGCTGAAAGCTTGCTAGAGAAGAGCTAGGGCTGTAGAAATGAATCTGAAAGGTTAACCAACTTACACATGTATAAAGGGAATGGCATTCTTTGCGTTTCTCAGGAATTTTGATGGTGAGTGTTGGGCTGGCTTCCAGTTGGGAAGTAACAGCCTCAAAGTGAAACTTGGCCAATTTTCCTGTTTGTATGCTTGCTGCTTTACAGGGTGAAGTTCAGAAAAGCACTGCTGGAAAAGCGGTTCCTGGAGAAAAAGGAGCAGGCCCTTCGAGAAGCATGTGCAGCAGAAGCAAAAGAGAAATGCCTGCAAGCACTTCGCCAAAAGGTGCTTCTGTTTCTTAGGCGTGGTATTTCCATGTGTGGTAAAGACTGAAACACATACCAACATATTACGTGGAAGAAGAACAGTGTTATGCCACAAGCAAATGAACAAAGAAGCTAAAATGCACTTCAGGTCTGACATGAATGTTAATTCTGTCATGCTATAAATCTTAGGTGCTTTGTAATTGACAGCAGGAACATGAAGGTGTTAAAGTGCACTGATGTCCAGAAATATGGACGTGGCTGAGCTGGGAGCCTGCTGGCTCCTGCTGGTCATGGGCTGATGATGTCAGAGCTCATGTTGATCTGTGCTGGAGCTGTGAATGCTGGTGCCTCTGTCGTACCACCCCTGAGGTCTCCTTTGCACCCAGGGCCACACGCTGTCTTTATGGCACGGAGCAACAGTGCATCTCCTGATCGCCTGAAGCTCAACATGAGCTTATTTCCCCCCAGTGTTTGTGAGGTAACAACATGAGCTCTCTTCACAGAAATGCCATTCAACTTTCACATTTCTTTCAGTTTGTAAGTTCTGGCATTGGCATTCACCGTGTGCAGGTTACTGTGTGTGCAGCCTGCCCATGCAGTTCTCCAGGCTCAGAGGAGCCCAGGGCTACGTGCTGGCTGCAGGACCCAGCCCTGTGCCCCTGGGGAATGAACAGCCTCTGGGCTCAACTTCTTGGCTTTACAGCACTTATATGTGGGGGCAGGTTGGTTTAAGTTCTAAACCATGTCAGTGGTCATGGGGGCATGTATTACTGATACCACCACAGGCCTACACAGACTGAAACTTGTTTTCATATCATGTACTTCAGGTTTCCATTGTAGCAAAACCAGACCCAGCGAGAGCGGTGGCGGATACTGCAGCGTCTAAAGCTCGGGTGGGCGCTGGGACCACAGCAGAGTTTGTTCTTCAAAAGCCACTCTTTCAGTTGCATACGTACAGTGAAGAGCAGGTAATGGTCTGTCATGGTGCTGTATGGTTTATTGCCTGCAACCATGCTATGGGAGCAATACGTGGCAATGACTGCGTAGTTGAAATAGTAATGTTAAAGGCAGGACAGCTGAGCCACATCTCCCACCAGTGGGGTTGGTGCGGGACTGGGAGGCCGCTGGGTGCTGGCTGCTTGCCCAGTGCTTTGCTATTCCTCCACTTCAAACTCACCCCGTTTGTGCCCTTACATGCTCACTCCTAAAAGCACCCTCACCTGCTCCTGCTGCTTTGTGCTATGTATCTGGAGTGCCTCAGCATGGAGGTTCTCCTCCCTGTGTGGAGGAGCAATGCCACGGATAACTTCTGTTCGTTTTGGAATCCTATTACACATCTCTTCATAAACTGAAAATCAGAATCTTGACTATCTGCTCACTGTTCTGAACTGAAAGTCAGATGGGATGTTGTATGCAAGGTTCTAAGGGAGAAACCAGTCGGGTGTAAGCAGTGAAGTGGTTCTCAGGCTGCCTGCTCTGCTGAGGACAGGGCTAGCTCTATTTCAAGTGAAGTTAAGCAACACAGGGAGGGATTTTTTGTTCCCTTTACTACTCCCCATCTGTTCAGTGTATGCTTTTGGAACTGAGAAGCTTTAAAATGTCTTAGAAAGGGAAGTGCTGGACAAGCATGGTAATAGACATCATTACATTTCAGCTTATTCAGTGCTAAAAGTAAGTTTTTATGTCATGGAACAACATAATAGCATTTTTCTTTCAGTATCATGTCCAAATCCTGGAAAGGGAGTGATTTCGGATGCAAGGGTTTTTGTTTGCCTATGACCATAACATATTTAATCACCTTTCGAACCCTTCTGCTGTATACATATATAACATACAATGTACGTATGTATATGTACATTCACAAATAGCCTTTAAGTGAGGAAAGCTTTGTTTCATCATTGTTGTGTTTATTTTAACAGATCATTTCTGACCCCAGGCTTCGTGTCGAGTTGGCTCTTCGAGATGCTGGACTTCATAAAACACTTTATGCAAAAGAGATTTTACCAAAAATTCCTCCATTGAAGCTTCCAAGAAGAGATATGGAATCTACAGCTTTTAAAATGTAGAGCACTTTGTATACCAGGAACAGGGAAGATTCAGGGTATGGTCGGGGCCATAACTCTGGAACTTTCAGCAAACTTCCCATTGGCTGTCATGGGGTTACTGTGTGCAGTCATTTAGGAAAAGGATGTGCCTTTCCTGGACAGTGCTCAGCACAATGTTTGACACCTGCTTGGGTGAAGGCTTTGTGGATATCTGCTGGCTGCAGCCTGCTCTAGGGTTCCCCATGCCACAGGATTCTGCACAGTTCTTCCCAGGGAAAGTTCAGCCACCTGATGAGAAAGAGCTCTGCAAACACTGTTGATCAATTTGAAAGACAGCATGAGAGGAATTCCGGTTTTTAACAGCAGCATAGATCCCAAACAGCTTCACCACCACTTACATTATATTGGTACATGAATACATCCCACATGGCTTTCATCCCAGCTCGCCTGAAGATCTGATTCTTTTAATTGTAAGATCTTTCTGTTATTTCTTGATTACTGTAAGAAGAAGTATAACCTTTGTCTATACTTACAAACCAATTTACTGCATCGTGTTTACTGGAAACCAATCATGCAAGCAATTTCATATTGACAGTCTTCCAGAATGAATTATACATTATAAACACCATTTCAGATCTGGGATCTTTATTTTGGAGCAGACACCGCTGCATATGATTCTATAAATGAAAGGTAAACTGATGTCATCTTGTTTTGTAACCGACTGCATTTTCAAGCCTCACATAAAGATGGCTGCAAAATATATTCCATATGAAAACAAGTTACAGGTAGGAGCTTAACCCTGAATTCTTGAGGATAACAAATGTCAGAAAGACCTGAACACCCATATTTGTGTGTCTAGTTAACTACAGGAATTTAATTGGCGTAATATTGTGGTGCCAGCAGAGCCCAGCTGCAGTCCCTCAGCCGGGTGCCCTCTTCTGTTGGCTCATTGCTCACAGTCGGTCAGGGGTGGTACACCTTTCACACCTGAGACTGAAAGTAATGTTGACAACATTTAGTAGCATAGGTCTGATCTCGGGAGGGGGCTCGGTACCCAGGGAGGGAGGTTTGGCCTGGGTGGGTGAGGCTGTGAAGTCAGAAGCAGAGAACTGAGGAGGAGTACCACCACGGCAGGGGAAGGGCGGCTGCTGCAGCTTCAAACCGAAGCAAAGCAATCTGGACATCAAAGCGACGTTATTTTGACAGGGGTAGAAATGCTGCAGGGACTGCTTGCTCCACTGATCATTCCAGTAGTGCAAAATCTTGTGGAATTATAATTGTCTCTTCCTCTTTTACAAATAGCAAGATGCTCGTGGAAGAACTAAGTTCACATGAAGCAGAAAGTCATGTCTGAGAAAAGGGGCTCTGATTTTTAAGCAGTCTTATGGGTGTTGTCACATCAGAGAATAGCCTCTGTAGTGTATCTGAAACCCAGGAGGAACACTCTCTAACTCCAAAGTGCTGTTAGGGGGCAGCATTCCTTCATATACTAATATACTGGTTGTCAAACTGGTGGACTAATCCCTATTGCTCAACAAAACACCCTGTACCAGTATTAGTCCTCCATGGCTGTGCCAGCTTACAGCAGCCACGAAGTTAGCCTGCTTGTTTACATGGAGAGGCTGGAATGAAGATTTTTAGGATTTCTAGTAGCAGTGCAGCATGGACAAAGTGCAGCTCAGCAAGCCTGCTTTTCTGTTTGAGACTGGGTAAGGGTCATGCTCCAAGTTCCAGCTGTCCATCGTGCTGACCTGTGTGCTGAGTGTAGCTGGCCTGCAGCCTGGATGCTCTGAAGGCTGAGAACAACTTCTTTGTGAAAACAAAGTCACTCTGTTTTAAGATGTCAATTTTGGTCGTTGGAAGTGGCTCAGATGTTAACTAGAGCCTGAAAGTCAAGCACGCCGCAGCTGCAGGATGAGTTGGTGTGGTACCAACTGCTGCAGAAACGCACTGCTTTGCCAGCTTATGTGCACATAGGCTTATGTGTGCTTTTGGATATGCATTTATAGAAGAGAAATGCGAGTGGCTGCGGAGCCAGCTCTGGTCCCTGGGAAGCGGGCGGCTGTGCTGGATGGTTCCAAAAGGAGCTCCCAAAAATGGAGGTGCTGAGCCCTGTAAGCCATTAACTGACTGCTTTGAAACCCTGGGATGGTGTCAGAATGTGCAACAGACTCTCCCAAGGTAGCCAGTAAGTTAAAAGCAGAATGATTGAAAAGAAGAGTCTTAACTGTCTTAATTTCTAGAAAATAAGGAAGCAGCTGTGTCCTACAAAACAATGGGGGCTAAAGCTGTGTCAGCTGCAGCATAGCAAGCCCCTACCAAATTGGGCAAAACATCAAAGCATTGCTTTTCCTGGAGTGGTTTTCACTGAGAGTCTAAGGTACCTTACTGTTACTGCATAAGGTTCTCAAAGTGGACAATGGACTTTGCAGAGCTGAGCATGAATTGTGGGTTAAATCGTATGTCAGTGATGGGTGACATACCTATGCTGCAAGGACAATAGCTCACATCCTGATATTCCTCAGCCATTGGATCAGTATTTGTGCTTGAAAACCAAAGTCTTCAAAGGAAAACTCAGAACCAGGCTCCTCCTCTGCATGAGTTTGTGTGCTCTCAGCACCAACCCAACATGATGGCAGGTCAGGGTGCTGCTGGGACACCGCAGGGAGCCCCACAGCAGTGGGTGGGGGTGAGGTGGTCGGGAGGCTGGGGGGGGAAGAGGGGCACAAATGGGCCGTGAGTGGGGGGGCCTGAGGTGCCACTGAACCAAGTTGAGACTGAGCACCATGGGGACGGCCCCCTGGAGAATGCTGATAATTGCCCTTAGACTGAAATTTGTTGTGCTCTGAGTAATATTAGAGATACTATCTCACATTCTTCTGACGTGTAATACTTTTATTTATCTGAACTCTTGAATCTTGTAAGTCACTGTGCTAAAAATGCCAAAATTCATTTGCAAGCAACCTTGTAAGTGAGCCTTCAAAACTGGAAGCGGTGTCAGTGTAAACCAGCTGGGCTGTGCATACCCCTGCGTGTGAGAGCCTGCCTGCATCCCCGTGCGTCGGTGGCAGAGATGCTCCTGCCCACCAGGGCTCTGACCCCACCAGTCCCAGCACCTTCCTGAGCGCAGCGAGGAGCAGCAGCACTCACAGAGCAGATGAGCTGTGTGTGCCCGGAGCTGCGTGCTCTCCTGCTGAGGGGCATGGGGCAGGGGTCCTTCCGCTCACAGAGCAGGAGCCAATGGGGACACCGTTATTTCCTGAGCAGCGCTGACGCAGTTCCAGCTGTTTGAGATCCACCGTGCCAGCACAGCAGCGCTTGCAGTTACAACTACCCCATGCACAGGCAGCGGTGCCTCCGCAGCCCTGGGGAAGCACGGCCCGCCGCAATCTGTCTGCTCTGCTTTCCAGGTCCGCTTTGCCTGCGGCGTGGGGCGGTCACACGGTGGCAGCAGTGCCCTCAGTCGCTGGAGGGCCGCGTGTTCCCTGCGGCATCGCGCAGCCCCAGGCGGCTCCGGATGAAGGCTGCCACCAGGCGCTGCGGCCGCTGCTGGTACTCGTGCAGCACCTCGTGGGACGCCCGGATCTGGTCCCCCTCCAGCCGGTCCAGGAGCGTTACGCAGACCACGGCGGCTGCAAGAAGGCCCAAGTGCTGTATTGTAGGGGCAGCCGGACCCCAGCGGGCTGTTCTCCCTGAGGTGTGACAGGAGAAGGTGCGGGGCGGGCACCACGTTGGTGAGATGGGATGCGGCTGCATCGCTGCAGCTGAGAGGTGCACCCAGGCCACGGGAGGGCTGAGGCATTTCTTCTTGCTGTGTCCAACAAGCACTCAGGCCTTTTGAAACAAACTTGTTTTTTACTGAGTCGTGACGTTTGTTTCAGCATGCTTTTTCTAAAGGAAATTGCCAGGACTGTGTTTTTGGCCTTTCCATCAGTGCCACAGCTGGGGCAGCACTCACCTCTCAGCCCGCACAGCCCACACAGCGCAGCGAACGCCGTCGATTCCATTTCGATGTTTCTCACACCAGCATCATGAGCTCGCTTCAAGTACTCCAACTTCTTTTCATTGGAAAAAGAGCACAGGGCTCCATCTAATCTTCCCTGACCTTGAAAGGAAATGGAGCTGTCACCACTTGTCCTCGCAGGCAGCAGGCACGGTGACCCAGGGCTGTCCGCAGTGCCGACATTGTGGCTGGAGCTGACTGAGTTTCCTTTTGCACAGTTATCTCATTCATGCCCCAATTAACCTGAACTTTCAAGGCCTTTTAAGCATACTACTGTATAGAGGAAAAAAAAATCAATGTAAGTTTACACTGTAGAAAGGAAGACGTGGACCTCAAGCAGGAGGCACCTGGCACTCTGCTGGGGCAAACTGCCACAGCCCCTGTGAGGCCCGTGATGTACACCAGGTGGACGTGTGCCAGGTTAAGTCCAAACAACGCCAAGTCACTGTGGGAGAGGCACAGCATGCCGTGCAGAAGATCAGGGAGAGGAAAACCCCCTTACCTTAGGTTTAGCACTGTCAGGGACTGACTGGTGGCAGGCAGCAGGAGCTGCGGCATTCCCAGCTTCAGAGGCACTGGCACCAGCTGCTCCCCATGCTGCTCTCTGTGGGTTTCCATCTGCAGCCCTGGGCTGTCCTCGTGTAGGACCCACAGCCCTGGGCCCCCCCTCCCCACACGGCCCTGCAGCCAGCATCCTGCACCTTGTGCAGCATCCTCTGGGTGAGCAGAATGGCCACGCCAACCTGGGCAGAGCATCGTACTGCTGCTCCTACTGCTAATCCTCCTAATCAATTTCTATTTAAATAAAACGCGTCCTTGAGGAACACACAGACAGTTGCATTCACAAACAGAGGTCTATAGATAGTTCTCAGACTATTAATTCTTAATTTATTACATTTCATCTACTCTGTAATCAGCACTTGGAAAAGGAAACAGTTCCAGAGTAACCACAGCTTGTTTACCCAGACGTCACACGCTTCCTGACGTCCTTCTGCTGTTTGGTTAACCTCAACTTGCAATCCTGCCCTGAGCAGCACAGCGTGACCCATCTGCAGGGTTCAGCTGCAGGTCCCAGCCCAGCTGTGCTCCCATGCCACAGCCACAGGACAGCTCTCCCTCCTCTCCACCACCACCTACAGCAGTGTGGGCCATACAGGTGACACTACAAATGTGATGAGGTGCCCTCTGCTCACACATCCTATTAGCAGAGGAACTCGGCCTGGCTACGTGCTGGGATTTGTATTGTGTTCTGAAGATGCAGACCACTCCGAGCCAGCTCTGACACACCTCTGGGCCATAAGCTCCTGCAGCCCATAGGATTGGCTGCCAAGACAGCCCTGCCCACAAAAGAGCATCGTGTGGGGAAGGACAGCCCAAGCACATCTTACCTTCATAGAAGTCATAGGTGCACATGGTGTGCCCGACGAGCGTGGGGAAGTCGGGAACGGCCTTGCTGCAGGCCAGCAGCTCCTCCACGAGGGCCCCATCCAGGTCGGTGCCCCGCACCACCACGTCACCCAGCACCACCTGCTCGAAGCGTGGCTGGAAGCACGCGTCCACCGCCCTGTCTGTGATCACCACGGAGCCCGGCTCCACCCCTGGAGAGCAGAGGGAGGCTCAGCCCGAGCTGCTCGTGAGCCACTGCGAGGCTCCAGCACGACAGGAACACACTGCAGAGATCTGCGTGGTGGGCTTCTCAGTGAGCAAAGCACATGTGAGGGAATAATTGAAATGTATGGGGTGGCACAGGTGTATAAGCAAAATGCACAGAATTGGCACATGATAAATGAGTGGGAGCGTGCTGAGTGGCAGCATGGTAAGTGCTTATGGATGCAGACCTGTGCCCTGGCCCCAGGCTCTGCACGTGTGAGTGGCACCACTGCTGCAGCAGGCGTAACAAGAACGTGCTCTGCTAGGCCTGGGACTGTGCTGGGCTTTAACCTGAAGTAAAGTATCATGTTATCTGTTACATGGGGACCTCACAAAATGCAAAAGCTCATAACGACATGACTAATTGCTGGAAAAACATTTGTTAAGAGCCTTGTGCCTGGAAGGGAGACCTGGGACGGCTCACCTAAGCCTCCAGAAGTACCAATGCGTATAATGGTGACGTCTCGGCATCTGGCGTGGTGCAGCAGCTTGATCAGCTCATGAAGCATGATGGAGACAGAAGGGATGCCCATCCCATGCTGTTGAGAGAAGAAAGAGCCAATCGGTCGGTGCCTGGTGGGTGACTGCAGTGAGCTCAGCATCACACCCACCCCACACTGCGGAGGCCGGTGGGTACTGCCATGGGGAGCTCTGCTCCTGCAGCCTGCCCTGGTGGAGCACACAGCCCCTGCTGCCCTCAGTGCTGTGTCGTGGCCCCAACACCACCACATGGAACCAGCACAGCCCCTACAAAACTCGTGCCCCCCGTGGTGACCCTTGCCCTGCTCCCACACCATCAGTTCTTTGCACCGTTGTTGGCACCGGCCTGCTCTTAGCTTGGCCTTTAAAAGGATGGATGCTCAGGAGTGCAGCCTATGACAAAGGCCTCCACTCTTCTTTTGGCCAGGGCTGTGAGCAGCTGGAGAAAAAAAGCACCTGCACGGCTGTTCCTCAGGAAATCAGCCCAATTCCCTCAGGGTTCCCCTCAGCCAGGTTGGACTTGCTTCTGTCAGAGGAATTGGATAGGATCCCTGCCATGAGAGCAGCACTGGCCGGGCTCCCCGCAGCCCAGCACAGCACCCAGCACTGTCCATAGGCAGTAACTGATGACAGGAGGTTCTGCCTGTGGCAGGGGAATACCTTCAGCCACACTTCACAGTTCGTGCAGGGTGGGAAGCACCTTTACCTGCAGAACTATCACACTGCTCATCTCATGAGCAGAACACGTGCACGCTCATCTCAAGTACGATGCTTTTTAAATAGCAAACAGCAGCTGAGCTGAGAGACTGTACTGGAATGAACAGTGGGGTGGGCTGGTGGTTGGGCCTGATCTTAGAGGTCTTTTCCAACCCTAATTATTCTACGAGGAGCTGAGAGCAGAGGACAGGGGCTGCACGTCGAGCACTGCACTTACGCTGATGGACAGCACCGGTCCCACACGGTACATGGCATAGCGGTCCGTCCCCGCGCAGATGTCAGCCAGGTCCTCCCCATCGCCCTGCAGCCCCAGCTCCTTGTGCATGAATTGGGCAAATGCCCTCATCCTGTTGGGGCTGCCGCCAACGCACACAAACTGGGTGTAAAACGCAGATTTATTTGTTAAAACAGGCAGAGATTCAGCATGTGCAGCGAGCACAGCAGGATGCTGCCCCAGGGAGCAGCCCCGGGCACGGCAGCGGGCACACAGAGCTGCCTGTGCCCCCTGGGGCAGCCGTGCAGCTGCACCTCGTGGGGATCACTTCCAGGTCAAGAAGACCTGGGAACACTGCACTGTTGTGCACTGAGGAGATGTAAGCTGCTGGTGTGCCCACTGACAAACAAAGCCGAGCCGGGTGTTAGCTTGCTGTCTAATTTATTCTGTCAGCAGCATCAGCTGCAATCAGACAGCACTGCTGATGGCACAGCGGCCGCAGAGCCAGAGAGAAAAGGGACACGTTCTCACAATGTTCATCTTAAAACAACGCATCCCAAATGCAGGAGAAAACCGAGCCCGGGCTGCAGGGCAGGAGCACGCACGGCACGGGACGGCAGCACCCCCTCCAGTTACCTTTACGTCCCCAAACATAGCCGGCAGGTTGTGCGTCTTTGTTCCCAAGTCCAAATGATACAGAACGTCCTCATCCATCGCCTCCAGGTGCGGGTTTTTGATGTGGACGAGCCCACCGCTGCGGGGAGATGGGGGGAGGGCGGTGAGAAGGGGCGGCCCCGGTGCGGGGACGGGGATGGGGACGGAGCGGAGCGGCCCCGCGCGGCAGCCCCGTTCCCATCAGCCCTAATGCCCCACGGAGACCCTTCCTCTTGCGTCTCTCGATGCCGGTCACCCCTTCCACGTCTCTTCTCTTACGTCTACGCCGTCGGCAGAAGGGATTTCATAGTGTACGTGGTAACAGCGGAGGTCGATTTTATAACCGGGCTTAAACAAACCCGGAGAACGCTTTTCTCGGCCAAACCGCTGCAGGACCCGCCCG
>VXAB01003185.1:0-68906 GCA_013399175.1 Odontophorus gujanensis | reverse complement strand
GGCGGGCGGAGCCGCTTGCTGCCGCAGCCTACGGTAAAACGGGGCCGCGGCGCCTCGGTGGACCTTTCGGTTTTAGGGAAGCGGCCTTTTGCGGGCCGCGGTGCGGCGCCGTGCGAGCGGGCGGGGGAAGCTGCGCGGAGCCGTGTTGCGCGGAGCCGTGTTGCGCGGAGCCGTGTTGCGCGGAGCCGTGTTGCGCTGTCCGTGCGTCTGAGGTCGCCCTCCTCTTTCTGTCGCGCTCTCCCTGTGCCGCCTTTTCCCCGTCTCGGAGTCGCTGCAGTGAGCCGCGGTGTTGCGGGAGCTTTACCGGCGTCCTCCCGCCCGTGCGCTCAGAGCTCTAACGCTGCGTGATGAGTCCGGGGTTGCCTTGAGGCCGAGAGCCGAGGCCGTGGATGGGGATTGCACTCCGCAGCCCGGCTCGTTCGGCTGTACTGATCTCAAAGGCGTCCCTGGGTCTGCGTGGAGGAGCTCCCGGGGCTGAGCCGTGTCCCTGTGCGCGGGGCTGGGGCTGCCCTGGCCCGCAGGACGTTCTGCCGTGTCCTGTGTGCTGCTGCTCCGTCTTGCTCTGTGCCTGTTGCTCTGACTCAGATCAACCTCCACTGCCTCTGCCTTTAAAGTGTCAGCTTTTATGTGCCGAGCCGTGGCGAGGCTGATAGTGAAATGAAACAGCCCGAGGGAAGAAAGCTGTTTCATGGATTTCTGGTTTTAATTCTTATGTCGTGGTATTGAAGTTACAGCTGAGGGAGGGGATCCTGCTGGTGTTTTGGAGACCCTGTTTGCAGCCCCTCCCCAAGCTCCACTGAGCAGTAACTCTTGCAAACTCGGTTTCTTGAAGCTTACCTTGCAGCACGTGGGGAGGCAGGAAGCGTTTTGCTGTGCAGCTGCTGAGGCTGTTACCTCCTGCTTGTATTCTACAGCCAGCACTGCAGCTGTGATGGTTAGCATGGAAAGCATTGGTGAGGGCAGCGATGGGGCCTGCCATGCAGCCTCACCCTCCTCGCTCTAAATTCGCACAGTAACTTTGGTCACGTTATCTTTTTGGAGCTATTTAACGCACTCTGAAGCACCAGAGTTCTCCTTCTGCCATAGTAGTCGGATATTTGATATTGCTGTGGTTGTTTACACTCTTCTATATTAACATGCATTAAGTTGGCTGCATTTTTTTCTGCTGAGGCGATGTGTTAAAGCTGACCTCTAGCACCGGTTATTAAGGCCCTTCAATAGGAGAAGGACAATGCATTGAGGAGCTGAGGTGAAAGGGGAGGGCTAAATTTAACCATTTCCTGCAAAACTTACCTATTTTTAATAGAGATTGTCTTCCCAACATACAGAGAGGCTTTATTTTCTTTGAGGGCATGTCCTCCAGGGATGTCTGTGGGTAGATGAGGTGTCAGTGCCATGTCCAGCCTGTCTGTGAATGTCTGCAGGGACGGGGCACCACTGCCTCTTGGGACAACCTGTGCCTCAGCTCACACGTTGTAAAAGATGTCTTTATATCCAATCTCAGCCTCCCCTCCTTTAGATTGAAACCATTTCCCCTTGTCCTGTGGCAGCAGACCCTGTTATAGAGCCTGTCTCCTTCCTTCTCGCAGCCCCATTAGATACTGAAGGGCTGCTCTAAGGTCACCTCAGAGCCTTCCCTTCTCCATGCTGCACAGCCCCAGCTCTCAGCCTGTCCTCGTAGGGATTTCTGTGGCCCTCCTCTGGACACACTCCAGCAGCTCCGTGTCTCTTCTGTGCTCAGGACTCCATATCTGCGCACAGTGCTCCAGGTGAGGCCCCACCAGTGCAGAGTAGAGGGGCAGGTCCCCTCCCTCGCCCTGCTGGCTGCACTGCTTTGGATGCAGCCTGGGACACGGTTGGCTTTCTGGGCTGTGAGGGCTCAGTACTGGCTCGCGTCCAGCTGCCATCCACCAGCACCCCCAGGTCCTTTTCCGCAGGGCTGCACCACATCACAGTGCTTATTTGGGAGGAATGCAGGTGAGTCTGTGAGAGAGATGAAGTTGGTTCGTTGCTGCCACATCCCTGCTCCGGCCTTGCTTTGCTCTCTGGAGCCGTGTGCTTGGGAAGGGATGAGCAGTGGGCTCCTTACTGGTAACGAGGACTCCTTGGTGGTAGGAGGCGAACACAGGCGGGGAAACAGCAGCAGCGTGGTGGTGAGTTTATTTTGTTTGCCAGCTGGTACTCTGAAGCAATGCTTAAATATAATGAAGTCTGATGTTAAAATAGGATCTAGGAATAGCCACTGTAAATAACCAGGCCCCCTTTTAACCCCTTCACTACTGCCAAGGGGGAAAAGACAGTACTTGAATTTGTTCCCATTTTCAAGTATTTGGACTCTCAAGAGGATCCCAGCATCTGCCCTTGTATCTTTTATTTTCTTTGTATGAGCAGGTTAAGAACTCAGCCTGCTCTGTGTGGCTGTATGCAGCAGCAGGAGATGATGGTGGTGCTGAACGCACATTTCAGAGTAGTGATTGCTGTCCCCCATCCTCAGCGTGTGTGAGAAAGTCGCAGGGCTCTGGTGGGCCGGGCTGAGGGCTGGTCCTCCCCGGGGCTGTGGGGGGTGGTCCTGTGAGAACTGAGCGGAGCTGGGGCTGCGGGCGTGTTGGTAACAGTGCTGTCTGGCATGGGCTGAGAGTGCACCTTCTGAGCACGCCTCTGAGCTGAGAAACTGTGTACATCTTTCATGTGTCTGTGCAGTGAGGGATGATGGCATTTCTTAGTGCTGGAAGCCGAACTTCACAATAGTTTGAAGGGTTTCATGAGATCTTCAGCTTAGAAAGTTGTAAAATATAGAGACTTTCATAGAAATGCTTTCAAGAAACTCTTTCTTGGCTATTTTTGCAGTTATAACCCATTTTCAGAGCAGTACTTTAAAGGCACAAAGCTCTTGAGACAGGAACGTGGTTCTAAGTGAGGATCCCACCGGGCTGTGGGTGTGCACGTGGCACACCTTCACCTGGTGGCCATCCCTTGCTGGAAAGCCTGACACGTGCAGTGCAGGGCTGTGTGCTGCGGGCTGCCCGGCAGCATGGCTGCGCTCAGTGGGCTGAGCTGCGGTCCGGCACGTGCTCCGAATCTTGCCTGGGTGATGGGATCAGCAGTGCCTGAGATTAGGAGGGACAAATCAGTGCCACCCTCGTATTAATTCTGTGGGACGCTGACTTTTCGGGAAGGATCACCGGGCGTGCATTGCTATCTCTGGTAATGCAGGGGTACTCCAGAAGTGCATGGTGTTCTTCATTAGCAGTTCAGGTGCTGACTGACCCTGTGATTCATCTGCTGGTGAATAGTCAACATCAGGTGCTGCATCACCGTCCCAGCCGGTTATTACGCGATCCCGCCTTCGAACAGGATTCCTTTGATGTGCTCTTTCATTTGGTGCCGGGCTCGTCCCACCCGCGGGCACGGCTCTGGGCCGGCAGGAGAGCGGGCCGTGTCGGGGCGAGCAGCTGCCCGGTTCTGATGGGAACACGTTCTGCATTCTTGGTGCCTGCAGGTGAGCGTGCTGCCCACGCTCAACACCTCTCCAACCCCCGGTAACATCCCTCATCAGAGGAGGCAGCACAGCTCTCTGAGCACTTAGGGTAAGTTACCAGTGTGGGGCTGCTCAGCTTTGTTGTGCAGCTCAGTGTGTGCCTGCAGGAGCTGGCTGCTGCTGGGGAGCTGTGTGAATGAGGTCCTGCAGACGTCTCCCAGGGCTGGAGCGCAGGCAACGGCCGCACGCTGCGCTGCGGGAACCAGGGAACAGTGCATCGTGTCAGTGCTTCAGCTCTGGAGTGTGAGGTACGGAGGGACTGCAGTGGCACATCCAACAGTGGTTTTCTGCTTTATTTTAAGAAAGGGATTAGATCTGTTCCTGGCTCTGTGGGCAGATGTTTGGATGCAGAGCTCTGGATGCAGTCTTGCTGGGAAATTTGCCTCTGCTGGAAGTGTGCGGGGAGGGTGACCTTCCCACACTGTGTCCTCATGCTTCTGCCTCTGCTCTGGGCTCTTGTGGAGCCAGCAGGGTGTGAGGCCAGGGGTCTTCTTGCTCTCCGTTCTCCTGTTGAGCTGACACCAAGTGGCCGACGTGGTGAGCACATCCGCCTGCTTCAGATGCTCCTGAGTGTGTCTGACCTGTGTCTGGTCCCACCTGTGGTGTACCTGAGAAGACAGGTGTGGACATACCCATAGCTTGTTGCAAGTTATCCAGTGTCTGTTTTAGAGGAAGGAGGACCTCCAGTTTGGTGATTGGACTCTTAGTTTGCCTTGGCTGAAAGGGGACGAGCTCTACCTTGAACAGGGATGGGGTGAGTGGAGGCGAGCACTGGCTACTGCTGGCTGGCATTTCAGCAGGCACAGAGGTGATGCTGCAGTGCTCAGGGGCTCAGAACAAGAAGCTGCAGACCTCGCCACTCTGCCAATAAGCTGCAGAACGGAGTCCAACAAACACCTCTTCTAATTGCAGGTCTGCTGCTTGTCTGGCATGTATCCTGTAACTGTAGGAGCAGGTTGGCAGCCCTTCGCCGGCTGCCTTTGGCTGGGTGGATGGCTCGCAGGCTAGAAGTGGCTTCCTTTTGAAGTCCTGCAAGCTGCTGACGGCTGCTTTCGTGACCGTGTGCCTCAGCAGGCCCTGAGCCTGGGCTGCCAATGGCCCGGGGTTGCTGCCTGGGCACTCGGCTCCGCGGCTGCACGGCTTTCTGCTGGTGTGGGTGCTCAGCCCTGCACACATGCTGCTCCTTCTCCTGTTGCAGTGCTCCCGTGGCCACGGAATGATCTGGGTAAAGGTGTTAATTCTGTTCAAGTTCAGCAGGGCTTTGCTGGACTGATCCCAATGGGGATTGATTCGTGGCTCCGTCGTGTGCTGCCCACACTGGGGTTGGGTGTCTGCCTGGGATGGGGTGGGAGCAGAGGTCTGCATCTCCCTGGGAACAAACGCAGCGTTAAACAAGATGCGTGTTTGTATTAGTCAGCCTCAACAGGGCTGTGCTATTTAAGGCTCTCCACTTCAACAAAGTTGTCTCTTGTGTTTGTGTGGGTGGACTGGAACAATTAAGTCATTTTAAGGCTGAATCTTAAAAGAGAAAATGAAATGAAAAGACAGTGGTTCTGTTTAGGAGAGAGTAAATTAATCACAGCATGTTATGCTAAAGAAAAGACAGTTGGTATCTTGCAGGTTGTTTATTACTGGCAGAATTCACACTGGGGCTCTTCTTGGCTTCATCGCTCACCTGGAGCTGCTGGTGGGTGTGCGTGCAGATGAGAGGCCCATGTCAGCCGTACCCTGGCAGGGCTGTTGTCACCCTGCACCCCGTGTCTCCTGGGTAACTAGGCGTCAATGTGGTGCCACAGAGCCCATCTCTGCTTATCTCCGTGCAGGGCGATTCTCTGAAGGCTTGCTCAGGGCCTTCCTTTGATGTGAAGTTCCCGTCCCTCTGGCAGCAGGGTGCCCCAAGTGCAGGCGACCTAGCCAGGCACAGCCCTGTGAGCTTTGTGGCTCTGATAAAGGCCAGATCCCTGGAACATTGACTGTTCTTCCACACCCTCACATTAATTAGAGCCCTTCTGTATCTAGGAGGGAACACAGAAGTTGTGTCAAACCATCAGGGTTAGGAAAAGCTCCTCTCAAGGTCGCTGAGAAACATGGTGTGCAGCCGGTGCCCTGCTGCTGGCCAGGCATCATGCCTTGCTCTGCTCTCAGGGTCCCTCCCCTGAGCTTCTGTTTTCAGGACAGCACTTCTTAAAATTTCTTGCATGCCTCACTGGCTTTGCTTTTGCTATCTCTTTTAACCCCAAATTAGTTGCTTGTCAATTAAGCCTTTACAGATGTGCCAGGAATGCCATGTAGACACTTCTGCGTGTGTTTGTGGACCCGCATGTTTGCATCAGCCTTTAGCAGAGAGTAAGCTGAACACGTGGCATGTTCCAGCTTGCCTTAACAGAAGGCTGGTTTTCTGTCTTGGTGGAGGCAGTTTGCTCACATGTAGGGCTCGCATCTTTCCCTCTAAAGCAGTCCTGCGCATAACCGCTTTGCAAAAGCTGTTCTCAGGTCTGCAGCTGTTTGTGCCCTTCCCCCACTTGTGTTCATTGCACCCATAGTATTTTGAGGAATGAATGCATCAGTGTGGCCATTCTAAAATCAGGATGTTTGAATCCCAAACATCACCGAAATGCCTTTACTCAAAGGAAGTGCAGTATTCCTGTGCCTTGAGCACAAGTGGCTTTTTGGTGGAAGAGCGATGTGTTTGGTTGGGGTTTGGATGGCGGCTGTTTGTTAGACACTGAGACAAAGCACTGGATGCTGATGTACAGCAGAGCACAGGATTTTGAGCAAATTTTGTTTTTTTTCCCCATAAAAGGAAGAAAAGAGCATAGTGATGAGCAATTGAGAGCCGGAAGACCATAGCCAGTTCTGGAAGCTGTCAGTTCTTACGGGGTTACTGCCGTCTCTGGTGGGAAACTGACGTTTGAATCTGCCGTGCTGCTTCAGGGCTCCCTTTGCAAAGGGTGTGCTTGGGGAAATCAGACCTTATTCCTGGTCACACTGTGTGCCTGGGATTTGTAGGACTTTGCTGTGTAGTCCAGTTGTGATGATGCTGGTTGAGCGCCCAGTGCAGATGTTCTTCTTTCTAAGAAAGGCCCTATTGCATGTCAGCAAGAGTAATGAAGGCCATGAAACCTTCCCTGTCTAATAGTAGTTATCTGCTGGATACTGGAGGGTGAAATAGAGCAAATGGAAGAGAAGGGACTTGAAGTTTCTCTGCAAGCTGAGTTAACAGAGCCACAGTCCACTCACGGTGTCAGATTGAGATGAAAAGAGGGGATATGAGGATGTGCTTGTATTTTGAGGGAAGTACTGCAGTTTTCAGGCTGCTGGTGCCCTGCACCAAGCCCATCCTTAGCCCTTGCTCTGCAGCAGGAGTCCTTGCAAGTGCCCAGCTCAGAAACAGCGAGAACCATCCCTGGTGCTTCTCCTGTGCAGGCAAGACTTTAACGTGCAGCCCTTGCAAGACTGCTGTGTCTCCATTGCGTGTCCTTCTGCTGAGTGTCATGGAACTTGATGGCTCTTAGAAGAAATCAGCAGGCTGCTCTTACACAGCAGGAGGAGGAGGCATATCTGTGGTCTTGGCTGTGATTGGAAAACCTGGAAAGCAGAGCAAGTGCACTGCTTCGGGGCAGTGTGTGCCTTGAGCTAACTGCCAAAGCAAAGAGCAAAACCCACTTTCTTTTAGGAAGGGAAGGAGCTGAACTCACAGCTTTTGAGTGCTGTTGGGTTGGAGCATTGGGGTTTGGTAGTTCTGGGGGTGTGAGAAGACTCTTCCATTCCTGGTGTTGTGCAGTTGAGCCCTTTCCCTAAGCAGTACTCTATCATCTTTTTGCTCCTGGAACTCACCTCAAGGAGAGTGCTGTAGGGTTATGTGGTTGTAGGGAGGGCTTCATGGAGAATCTGAGTGAGCAGCAGGGTCTCCTTCAGGAGGAACCAGGGGGACCTGGTGGGATGTTGGGTGAGGAGGGCTGCAGAATGTGGGCGCAGGCGGCCGAAGGGAGGCAGGCACAGCCTGATACTTGGAGGACCAGCACGGGCTGCTTCCCATAGGGCATTCTGCCTGCAATTGGAAAACCTGGGAACTGAAAGTAGCCCTGGTGCTGTGGTTGCAGAGCTCACAGAGGGAGGAACCCTCGTGCTGGGGGTGTCAGACCCTTCTTGACAGGTGCTGTAATGGTGGGAGCTGAGTTGGAGTAGCTGGCTGTCCTTACAGGTAACAGGTGGGGTGGTGGTGTGAGGGACGCTGAGCCCTGTGTCACTGTGAGAGACTGAATGGCCGACAGCCAGACGAGGCAGTGCCTGTCAGCTGCTGCCCTGTGCTGTCCAGCTCTGTGCATGCACTTAGACTGTGCTCTGCACCCACGGCTGCAACAGCAGCTGGAGACCTTGAGATCTGCCGTGCCATTTCTGGCTGGTGTTCACCTCGGGGTTTGTGCACGCCGGGCGGTGAAGGTCCCGGTGGGAGGTTGGGACAGGCACTGTGGCACTGGGTTGTGCCTTCGATTCAGGGCGGTCCCACCTGAGCAGTTGTGCTGTGGGGCTGTGTCCAGCAGCTCGCTGGTGGTGGGCCCTGCAGGCCCTTGGTTCGTTCCTTGGTCGTGTGCTAACTCATGTTGGAGGTTTCTTGTTTTCTGTGCTGAGCTCCAGGAGGCTCTGCAGAAAGGTGGCAGCGCCTTAGGGTGGCTTGTGTGTGCTCTTCTGTTGCTGCTGAAACATAGGTGAGGGTGATGGATGTCCCACATCTGGTTCATAATGGAGTATTAATTAAGTATGGACTTTGGATGAGCCAAAAACTATTTGGTTTAATGCTCTGTTTACCTATCAGAACTGTATGAATGTGATGTCTGTCGGATGTGTTAAGTGACAGCGAGCTGCAGCTTGTAGTTCCTACCAGATTACCCTTAGGGTTGCAGCTGGTTATGCAGTCACCTCTTGTCCTAAGAAATGAAGAAGAAATCAGTCTGTTTTTGGTTGCTAATTGTTGTTCAGGAAGGCAGCAGTAGCTCCTGTGTCAAAAGGCAAACCAGAGCCGAGGGGAAGAAGTGAGAGCTGTGTGACCAGCCGGGGCTGGTGGCTTTTGGATAATAACAGCCATAAAATGGGCTTTCTTACGTAGTACAGATCAGTTTCCTGAGAGACCAGATATATATTTAACTATCCAGATGTTAATGGGAGACTCTCCTTTGAGTTTAAAACTGCAAAGCTAAACTGTAGCTTTCCAAGGGAGCTTTCAGGGAGTCGATGGGATATGCTTCAGGAGATACTCGATCTGGGGTCTTCTGTCAAGATCTCATCTTTGCTGTTGTGCATTTAAAGTTGATAAAGTTGCAGCTGAGGTGAAAGCCGAACTGCTCGGTGGTTAGTTGGCTTTGCATTTTGCTTTATTATCCTTCTCACAGAAGCACACAGGACGCTGTGAGTAAAGGCAGCTGAGCAGCTGCCCCACTGTGCAGTGGGGGTGCTTTGCTGGTGATGGGTGCTCCCTCCCATCCCGTGACTTTGAGATCTCTTGGCAGCTCGTGCAGTGCAGTGGTTCCCTGCGGGGATGTCACCACGGTGGCATGCAGGCTGGTGCTGCTGGCACCGGGCACTCATGAGCTGCCGAGGGGCAGCAGGAGCCGACAGGTGCTGGGAGGGCAGTGGACCTGCTGGTTTGGGTGGTCCCTTTCTTGCAGAGCTAGCACAGTGCTGCTATAAGTTTGTCTTCCAATAGCAATTGCATTCACTTTGATTGAATTCCTGGTTGGGATAAGCAAGGATTGACACGCAGCGTTAACTCTGGGGGCTGTCCCTCCCTGTTGCTGCATGCCAGCACAGCATGCTCCCAGTAGCTGCCAAACGTTCTATTCTTCCCTTTCATCCCCAGTTGTTTGTTATTAACAAGATTGCTTTTTTTCCCTGGGAAATGAAGTTAGTGTTTAGTCGGTCTTAACAGTATCTTCCTTTATGTTGGACAATGATTAACCTTTGTTAGAGAAGAACAAAATATAAGTGCAAAACCAGATGCAAAAACCATTCTTTAAGTTGTGACTCAGCTTGGTGATTTAAGTCACTTTGATCACTGTTCAACCTGGAAGTGTTGAAATACGTACCAAGCCCCAAGAGGGCAGTCCACCATGCAGACAGAGACTGCTGTCCTGAAAGCTTCTGAAAACCAGGTGAAATTCCAGGTAGTGCATTTTGACCTTGAATTTTGCTTAGCTCTGCTTTGGATCCCTATGCTAATGCAGTGACTCAGGATGGGTCATCTTGCTTTCTGTAGCTGCTGCTTTTTCTGGTAGTAGCCTGAAGAAACCTCCATCTGGTGCATCCCTCTGAGTGCAGAACTGCCCGGCACATCCAGCGCTGGGTGCTGTGCCATACCCAGCATGCCAGCTGAGCACGGAGCACCAGGGCTATCAAGTGCTTTGAAATAACCCCTTGCTGTCGTCTTATGCAGTTCTAAGAGTAAGATTTGGGGTTGCAGGGAGGAGGCGGGGGCAAAGATGGAGTGCAGTCATAAAGCAGTGTGGAAGGACCAAAGGAACCTTTCCTCTCCTCCAGGAGGAGGCTCCTCTGATGGCAGTGTGGGATACCACTGCCCCTGGAGCGGTCTGGGAAGGATGGAAATGTTCAGCACACCAGCACCCTCACCCTGGGCAGTGCTGCCTTCCCAGGGCAGCCTGTGCAGACCAGCTGGATTTTCAGGTGGCCGGGGATGATTTTCCCTGTGGAGCAGTACAGACCTGGAGAGATCCCCAGCCGCTGTGGATCGCCCCTCCCCAGCACTACTGGTTTGGCAGCTCTGCCCCCAGCGTGCTCACCACAAAACGCCTTTGAAGCTCTTTGATTTCTGAGCAACCCCATCTGTGGGAGCTGTGTGTGGCTGGCGGGTGCTGTGGGTCGGTGTGGTGCGTGGGGCTGTCCTGGTGCCACGGAGCTGGTGGAGCCCCTGCCCACAGCTCACCTTCTGTGCAGAGCTGCCTGCTCCCACGTGGACCTGGTGCCTCTGGTCACTCACAGTTACAGCAGTTGCTGCTGGTCTTCAAAGCAAGCAGTCGGTGCAGCAATGAGACGTGTAGTCGCTGCTGGAAAGTAACACACAGTTTCAGGTCCCTCTAAGCAGCTTTGGTAAGAAGTCATCTCTTATAAAGGGCTGTTGTTTAACGATGAGTTACTCAGTTTCATGCTTCTTGAGGCGGTGTTTTTTAAACCCCCAAACCAGTGTTAACTTGTGTCCAGCAATGCTTGTCTTCATTGAAGCTTGCTGCAACATTGCTAACACTGTGTCACAGCCAGGGGCCCTGCTGTGCTCTTCAGAGGGTGATAAGGAGGGAAGGGATGGGGTTGTTGATCCAGCTACAGAAAGTGCGTAGAGGTGGTGAACTGCATTCTGTTTATTTTAAGAATAAATGAGAACCAACTGATTTCACCTTGCTCTTCTAATGCTGAAGCCCATGCACGAGGTCTCGTGCTGGACCCCAGGTCCCCATCCATTGCACAGCGAGGAGTACATGGTTCAGGCACCATTCTGTGCTATGAATGCTTGGACATCAATGCAAATTCAGTCAGAAGCCTTTGTAAGCGAGCTGGAAATGCCTGAAATCTACGTGCTGCATGGTGTATGTGAGTTCCACCCGTGTGGATGGTGGCTGAACAGTAGCCAAAAGGAGTGTCTGTGGGCTGGAAGGCAAATGGAAAGGGAAGGACCAGGGAGATTCCAGAAAATGGGGTGAAAATGATCCCCTTGGAAGGCTACAAGTGAGTGAAAATGATTGTAGTGCTTTTTCTTAGTTAAATGATTCATACCATGCGATCTGTGCAGCCTGCTAAATTTAGCTGTAGTGTGCTATGGTGAAGAAGATGTTAAGAGTGTGCTCCGATGTGCTGTGGACTGGGGGAAATTGTAGGCAGAGAGAAGGTTTGGATTGTGTCAGCCCAATTCTTCACAGAAATCAGAGCTGACCAGTGAGTGGCTTGGTGCTGCAGCTGCTGGTTGTGCTGAGTTCTGAGCTTACCTAGCCATGGTCTTGGTTGTTTTTGCTTTGGGTATATGTGGGAAATACTAATGGTATCTTCTGTGAAGTGCTAGCAAGACAAGGAAGGAATATCCAGTGGGAAGGGCTAGGACTGAGGGTTCCAGCACGACTGAATGCAACACAAGCACAGGGCAGCTGACCTGCACTGGTCAGCAGGGATGAGTGTTTTCACTAGATCCAGTGGTCATGCTTGTGCTGTATAGTGAGTTCTGGGAGTTTGAGAGGTGTTTTAGTCCCTTGTGTGTTTGTTCAGCCAAATACATTTAAGGCAGCAGTGGCTGTCTCTGCTCAGCTTCAGTGTGCACGGTGCTGCACAGCACAGCTTGCTGTGGGGCATGATGGTGACAGGGCCTGGTGGTGGCTCAGTGTGGGGCAGGGCAGTGACAGATGTAGGAATTCTCTTTGCTCCTGAAACCACATGCTTTATCCCACTCGGTCGTTCTGACACATTGAAGGTGACTGCTGGTGCAGAGTGGTGTGGCAGCTCCCTGTGGCTGAGCCTTGCCCGGGGCTGTGTGTGCAGAGGAGGGCTCAGGGTCCTGCAGTGAGGGCAGGGCTGCCCAGGCCCTTGGCTGCCCCACAGTCTGCACCCTGTGTGGGGTGGAACGGGGCTTGGCCCCTAGTGTGAGAGCTGGTTAGGGAATAACCAGCAGTCACGGCTTCTGTTAATTAACTACCAGGAGTTAAGTAACTGTTGGAGCAACTGGTCTGTGTGTGCTTGGCATGTCTCTCGGCAGGGAGGTTTGTGCTAGCTGGGGCACGTCTTGCCCCCGCGCCTGTCTGCGGCATGGCTCTCTGTTGCTCTGCTGGTGGTGGGTATGTGCTGTGCATGGCCTGAGCATGGGGTGTGCTCTGGTGCTGCTGCCCATGGGTGGGATGTGTGTGCGGCACCAGGAGCTCCCCAGGGGTTATCGAGTAACACGCACTGGGCTGTTCTTGGTTAATTTCCTTCTCTGGGTCAGTGCTACGTCACCTTTTGCTCTAGGAACTGTGCTACGTTCTTACTCTAAACTTTCCTATCAGCTTTGTTCCTGTTATTTTTCTGATAATCCTTTGAGAGGTTATTTTGCAGTGGAAATATCTTTGTGTTGTGTCTGAGTCTGTGCGAGGGCCTTTTTTTCCCAGCAGGGCTGTTCTGGAAGGTCCGTGTGGGAAACGCGGATCAGCGCGGTCGCATGCAGCGCTCAGGAGGCTGCGTGGAGCTCTGCAGCTGTAATCTGTCTCTGTCTTTGTGTGGCAGGCAGCAGTTCCAGATGTTGTTTTGGCTCGGAGATAGCGAACAGGGGAAAATAAGCAATCTCAGTGCTCACAGAGTCAGCCTGGCTGGTGCTGTATGACAGGGAAGCGGGGAGATAAAACCTCCATCACTGGTGCGTGCGCTGCCAATAAAATAACGCTGTCCTTGCTGGAAGCGAGTCCTGGGTTGGGGGGGGCAGTGCCAACAGTGCAAGGAGAGGGCTGCAGCTTGAGCAGTGCGAGGGAAGAGCCAGTGTGACCCGGCTGGGCTGGGCTGGTGGGGCTGTGGCAGTGCCATGTGGGGCACAGGACTGCTGTCCCTGTGGTGGGGCCCAGGGCTGGTGGCAGCACTGTGTCCTGCGCTGCCCCGTAGGTTGTGTGCTGCAGCTGGGTGGTACATGAACGTCACATGTCCTGTGTCTCTTCACATCTCACTCCTCCTTGCATGCTTACTTCTAATGTGTGCAGGCAATTCATTTTTGAAATTACAGCTGCAGTTCTGCTTATTTCTTTCTTTAAGGAGAAAAATGTCTGTTTTTCTTCAGTTACTGAGACTAGAAAATGGAAGTGTCTGGTTGGTGCTCTGCTTCCCCTGTCGTTTGTCCCTTCTGCTTGGTGCTGATGTCCTTTGGTCTTGTTTTCCCTTTGAGCAGCGCCCCAAAGTGCTCAGCTCGCTTATGTGTAATGCTGCAGTGCTCAGAGTGCTTACGCTGACTCACCATACGGAGCAACCAAGCTGGTGCAGCTCTCCCAGCGTCTGAAGTCATGTCTGTGTTTGCTTGGAACTGGGAAGGACTTGTCTACATCAGTTTGTGCACTTACTCAGACACGGGCTTGGTGTTGTGTTGTGGATGGGTGCAGAGGGAGCTGGTGTGTGTTGGTGTAAGAGACAGTTGGAGTGTGCTCAGTCGCAGCTGGATGTGCTGATTTAACTCTGCATTGCCCCGCTTTTACTTCAGAGGTGGGTTTGCTGTGGCTGAGTGTGTCCCGATGTCCCAGAGCACCGACTGGAAGAGGCCTGGGGGGCTGGGATGGATGGGTGGCTCGGGATGAACGGCCGTGGCAAATGGGAGATGGTGGGAAATGCAGAGAGGCAGCTGGGGCTGGGAACTCTGCTGCCTACCTTTGTGCTGCTCAGCATTCCTTCACCCGCTGCCTGGAGGCACTGCTGGGGTGTCTTGGTCATGTGGTTTATGAATCAAGCCAAACTCAGATGTTTTCATGCCCAGTCTGGCCTATTTTCTGAGAATAGCTTTAGATGTCTCAGTCCATTTAATTGTGGTTTCCTTAGCGTCTAGTCCAGCTGAAGTGGAGATGGTTCCTGGCAAAACTGCGTGCTCACAGGCAGGCATGGCAACTGCTGCTTTACCTCTGCAGCCGTGTTCCTGCACACCTCGGAGCTGTCAGGTCTAGATCTGTGCTGGTGAGAACCTGAGATTCCTTTGTCTGTGAGTGGGAAGTTCTGCAGCACAAAGCCCGGTCTGATGACCAGGAGATAGTGAAAAGCTAGTGGCTTCCTGTGGAGGAGCTCTGGCTTCACGTTTCCAAAGAATGGCAATAAGAAGATTGGAAGCTCTTTGTACTGACTGCTGGATGCCTTCATCGACATTACCAGCTGCACCCAGAGCCTGCTGACAGTAAGTGGGCATTCAGATGTAATTCACTGTGTCTTTGCAGTGCTCTTTTCCCCATTGTCTTGGGACAGTTGGCATTAAAAGACTTTTGAGTGAAGTATTTCATTCCCATAACTTGTGCTGTCTCATCCCGGAGACAAATGGACTTACGCAGAATTCTTCCTGATGGTGGAAAAAAAAAAAACAACAACGATATGGTCACACTCTGTGATCGAACACTGTCTTTTTTTGCACTGTGCTCAGATTGAGCTCTTGGTTGTGTCCTGTTCGAGGTGACTCTCAACTCAGAGCACTTTTGGGCATCCCATTTTCTCTCTCAGAAGCGTCTGGTGAAGGTTCTCTCTGACTTGTATTCAGTCTGTTACATTAACAGTCGTGTCTGGATCCTCTATGTTGAGATGTTGAGCCTTGGGAAATGCCACTGGATGTGTGTCATAAGCTCACTTTAATCAAGAGAATACAGCTTAGTTTCTGTGTGATCACAGAGGATTTGCTTCCAGGCGCTCTTTCATTCAGAAATCCAAAGCCAGACTTGCCTGTAAAGAGATGTAGCTTGTGTTCTACTTCATGTTTGCAGCTAGAAGTATGTGTGAGGTCAGTCACAGTAATTGAGCTGGTGGAGAGTAATTCGATTGCTTTTGGCATCTCTGACAGCAATTAAAATGAAAGTCTGAGTGAATGTATGGAACAATTTTCTGAAGATGTTTGAGTACAGTCAGGTTTGGCAGGGCCATGTGGGAGGCATGAATTTGAAAGCTTACAGCTATGATGGAGAAGGAAGACACAGCACAGAGCTCTGGAAAGAAGAGTCAGGATGGTATCTGGAATGAATTTGTAGGGGGAAGTGATAAGGTGCCAGGTTGTCGGGCTGAGAGTTGTCTGTGATGGCAGTGCTGAACGTCTGCTGTGCTGATGTGGTAATTCCTGTTACCAGGAGGGACACAGAGGTTTTGGGGCTGGAGCTGGTGCAGCCACGCGGGGCAGTGAGTGCCTCCTGAACACCAAACTCAAAGTTAATGGAAGGACCTGATGAAGGAAAATGTCATTCAGAGAGGTACTCACGGAGTGTTAGGAACTTCTGTTCTCCATCTGATTACTCTAAAAGTATTTGGGTAACTTGTGTCTGGCTTCCTTTGGCTTGCTGACACGTGACTGTAGTGAAGCCCCAAGCAGTGGCCTGGCTTCACCCCGAGCCCTCCTGCAGCTGTGCTCCTGGTGCACAGAGCTGGGCTGGGTTTGAACAAAGCACCATGAACTGCATCTTGGTTAGCCTGGGCTGAGGGGGGTTGTGGGAAGGGTGGTGGTGTGCTGGCGTTGCAGCCCACGGGAGGGTTTGGATGTGCTCAGGTAGTGGGGCCCTGTGGGGCTGCTGGAGTGTGGCTGGGGTCGTGGCTGGAGGTGGCAGCACCCGAATAGATAGGGGACCACGGAGTGCCGTGCCGTGCATGCTCCTTGGCTGTGTTACTGGGTGTTTGGCTCCGAGTGAGCCAGCTCCATGGCATCAGGGGCTGCAGTTCAAAAGCACTTGCACCTTCTTAAGGCCCTTGTGTATGTGAGGACAGCTCTGGCTGGTGGTGGGACACTGTACACGTCTGTGGGACTCGGGCTGTGTCTGTCCTGCAGCACGGCTTGCCGAATGAGAACAGGTCTTGAAATGCTGCTCATGTCATTGGGCCCCAACTACTGCACTAAACCAAACCAAAACGCAGTGCCTGCCTGGGGCTGAGAGCTGTGAGTTTAAAACTCCTGTACAGGAGAAATAAAATGGAGGGGGTGGGGAACCATCTGAACCACCATGGCATTGAGAGAGAAGGATTTTTCTTACTGAGCCCAGGGCTGATCATTTACGTTGAGAAACCTTTGTCTTACGTTGTTGTTGGTGCTGTTCAGAGGAATGTCTGACAGGCAACCTGCTTGCTATGAGAAGGCAATGAGCACTCACACAGCCTCATCTTAGTGCAGCAGTCACTGATCTGTGCCGTGGGTGTGCTGTTCCTGTCGTGGAGGAGCAGTGGGGCTGTGTGTGTGTGCTGGCACCCAGCAGTCACAGGGCAGCGGTTGGGATGGCCAGGTGGAGCAGGATGGTGCTGAAGAGGCATGGTTTGCTGCTGGATGCTTTGCTTGGGGCCCTGTCCAGAAGGGCGGCCTCTGAAGGGTGAAGGGAAAGCCAAAGTGAAGTGTAAGGTGGGGGACTTTGTTAGGCTGAAAACAGCACAAAGGAAGAGCCTGAAGTTCTGGTGAGTGTATCTTTACGCTGCAGTGGTTGGTTTTGCTGAAATGAGTGCTTCCCTTGGGGGTGGGGGTGGTGGCTGGGAGCCCCCTGTGCCCGCTCCCACGCGAGGATGGAGGTGTTGGTTCCTCTGTGCCAGGCTGCTGCTGCAGTGGGGTGGGGAGCACTTGGTGGGGGGCTAGGGAGCGCTCTGAGCTGTGGAGCTGTGTGTTTTCTGGAACACTTTCATCACGTGCTGCAGAGATGAAAGCTTTATGAAGTAAGGGATTGCCTGCTGGGTAGCGGGCCAAGACTCAAAGAGGTCGACTTCGAGTAAGTTAGAGCTAGTAGGTGTTAGTGTGAGCTATCTCTGAAAACAGAGCTTTAGTGGGGCTGCTCTTCCTGCTTGCTTGTGTCAGGAGGGAGCTCACTTCTTTCTGTGAGTGACTCCATGCTTTGTTCCCTCACTCCTATACAGAAACAGACTGGCTGTGCGTGAGTATGTGCAGCCTCATGAGGAGTTGGTGTGTGTTGTGTTTTGTCCATCTTTGATGCTGTATGGGTCGTTTGTGGCTGTGTCTGCTCCTGCCAAGGAGGGCACTGCCATCCTGGAGCTGCCCTGGAGTCAGTGTGCTGCATCTGCACCGCGTTCAGATGAGCTGTGACCCCGTGGCTGCAGAGCGGGGCCATGGGAGGGGCATGGGGCTGTCAGAACCTTCCTGTTGGATGTGGGGCAGAATCCTGGCAGTTCGCAGCTCTGACAGCTTTAGGTGTACCCCGGTATGTTGAGGTGGGCAGTTCTGACTGTGGGCTCTCTGCCATGTGATCAGCTTGCTGCTGCTTGGCTGTGCTCCTGGGAGGCAATCCTGACCCTTTCTTAGGAGCCCAGGGCTGAGTGGCTGCAGTGCCTGCCTGGGAGCAGCAGGTTGGCAGTCCTGGCTGGGGTCTGCGTGCTGCTACCCCTCAGAGACATGTCTGTGATGACCCCTAGCAAATTTCCCATTTTCTGATTGCGTGCTTTTGTAGGTGAAAAAGTTGAAACAAAGCGATGCTTTTTCTTGCATGCTGATGGTAACGTACAGAGTACTGTGTCCTGTTTGCAGCTCTGCCCCGTGGCCAACCCAGGGTGGGATGGAGAGCATCACGAAGTGCCCAAGGCACAGGCACTCGTGCTCTGAATGCCATCTCGTGGTTGCTGCAGCTGCAGTCACCCTCTGTGCGGGGCGTGCTGAGAGCTCGCACTCAGCTGTCAGCAAAGACTGTGCTGTGGCGGAAGGAGAAGGAATGGTGTGTGCTGTTTGTTGGCTGCTTTCTAGTTCCACTCCTTTGGGACTAAATCTCACTCTATCCCTTCGGAAACGTTCCCGTGAAGCAGTCTGCTGGTGTCATAGACCTGTGTCCTTGGGTTTCTGTGCAGTTTTGTTAAAGAATATTTTGTTCTTTATGTTGAAAACTTATTTTCTTTGTCTAAACAAACAGCAGGTGGAGAAGGCATGCTTGCTGGTGTTACCCAAGCCGGATTTTGGTTCTTAGGTGCTCTGCAGATGGGTCTGGCTGTTTGCAGCCCAGCTCTGAGCTCCCCCACAGTGCACCCAGCAGGTACCTGGGCAGCAGCAGCCTGCACAGCACTGCGGTGCCCCGTCCTGCTCTTGGAGGCTTGCAGGAAGCAGAGGTTCACAGAAGCCAGGTTTAACTTCTTGATGTTTGTCTTTTCACTTGGAGGGGACAGCATGCTTTGTGAAATGTGTGAGGTCTCTTTGTAGCCTGGGTTTTGCTGTTTGCTTTGCTGGTAGCTGAGTGCTGCCTGTCCTGCAGCCTTTGGTGCTGGGCTGTGTGGGTGCTGGGTGAGGAGCCCTGCTGGGGTGGGGTGGGCATGGTGCTCGTAGGAGCCCTGGTGGGTCGGCAGGTGTGTTGTTGAGGGAAGCCCTCAGTATGGTGGAAGGTTGGACCTAGTTTCCAGCAGGGCTGAGCAGCCCCTGCTGCTCTTGTTTGTGGCCCAGGCAGTGTCTGAGCCAGGTGCTACTGCTGGGGACGTGGGGATGCTGCTGTCCCCGTGGTGGGGCCCAGGGCTGGTGGCAGCACTGTGTATTGGCTGCTCCAGGGCAGCTTTCTCCTGACCTGCACCTTGTCTATGAGCACGTGCTGTCTGTGCTGTGTGCAGCTTTTCTCATTGTGTTTCATGGTTGTTGGAGGTGAGGTGCTGCGTGTGTCGCAAGGTTTTTGGCAGCTGGAGGAGGAAGGTAGAGCTCCTTGGGGAGCGAGTGCTAGCAGTGAGAGGTGGGTTGTGCTGGCTGCTTCTCAGCCTTCCTGCTTGAAGGGAGGAGCGAGTCCTGAAGCGCACAGGGTCACAAATCCTCAACCACATTAACTGGTCTCAGAGCTATCCCTGACAGCTTTCCACAATTGATCCATGTCAGGAAATAAGCACAGAAGTGGTTTGGCTTTAGTCACCAAGGATGCAGGCAGCCTGCCAATGATGTGAAAAGGCAGCAACATAGGATACCTGATGAAAACTGAAAGCAGTTGATACTGCCATTTTTCTGCCTGCTGCGTTAGGATTCAGTGTGAGTAAGTGACTGTAAGTGCTGCTTGTCAGAGGGGCAGCAGCAGCCCTGTGCCTGCTTGCCAGAGCCATGTTGCTGGACATGCTCCCCACTGCTGTGATGGGGTTTGGGGTCAGGGCAGGTGGGTGGTTTGGAGTTGGAGACCCACAGGGCTGCCTGCCCTTAGCTGCTGTCCTTTGTGGTGGGAGTTGTCTCAGTGAAGAGCTTGGCACTGCAGAGGAGCTCCTGGAGAGCAGCCTGTAAAATAGCTCCTACTTCACAGGGAAAAGAATGAGAACTTCTGTTTACTTGTAAGGAGCAAGCATCCTGGGAAAGGTTTGAAGTGTGTGAGGGAACTTGATCCTTTATTTACTTCCTTGGAGGAGCGTGTGCCTTTGCTGGGAACACCCTCAGTTCTTGCACAGGACACAGGTCCCATTTGCAGTAGCAGAGAGGTGGAGCGGGCAGTGCAAGGAAGGCGTGGGGGGAGGCAGCACAGAGCTGGGATGGCTCTCCCATGCACACAGTGCTTTCCCTGCCATCCAGTGCTGGTTGCTGCTGCTTAAGGAGAGTTGATCAGCAGTTTCTGACTGAGATCTCTTTCTCACAGAGTCCAAACAACACTGTTTTGCGGGGCTTCCTTTTAAGCTCATAGCAATTGAACTCTTTCAAACCTGGTTGGTAAAGCAAATCTCCTATGTTACATGCCTGCTTGGTGCTGGAAATGTGTGTGCTGCCCTTTTGGTATGTTCAGATACATGCTGTATTTGCAAATTATGCATCTGTGACTCTTCACAAAAAAAGTCTAAATCTCACTAAGAAACTGTGGTAAAATTGTAAAGTTGGAGCTTGGTAGACGAGGGAAATAACTCATGTAGGAAATGAGACCAAACTTGGTGGTCCTGCACTTCATTTATGGAGTTGATGGGAGGAGCACTGCTCTCGGGTGATTATGCTTTGAGGCAGTGCAGATGTGCCCAGCTCTCACATCTGTCTCTTCCTGCAGGCCTACGGCGACAGATGGAGCCATGGCTCTCCCCGTGCTGCTGCTGCTGCTGGCCCTGCCCTCCCGCAGCGTGCAAGGTGAGTGCTGTGCTGCTGATGGCGGGGTGAGCTCTTCTCAGCTCTGCTGAGGGTTGCTTCAGAGCCTGCTTGTTACCTGTTTATGGACAAAATCTACAGCATCTGTGGCTGGCGTAGGGCTTAGCAGAGCCTGGGAGGTGAAACAGGAAACCTTATTTGAATGGCAGATTTTTGAGGTGCTCAGGGAGCAGCTCTTCACAGCTCACTGGGCTGGGATGGTGTTGTGTTGCTGGGTTGTCCTCTGGAAGGCTCTTGTTTGGGACGTTCAGCTCAGCACTTCATCTTGTCCTGTTCCAGTCAGGGTTTTGGAAGTGCTGAGTGACTTGCTGTGCCGCTGTGTACACAGAAGGGTTTTCAGCTGTGCAGTGCATGTAAGGTTCCCATCATCAACATGGGATGAGGGTGTTCGCGCCGCCCTGGCCGGTGGCAGTGGTTCACCTGAAGGTTTCTGGGTGTTGTGTGATGGCTGCTTCCAAGCTGCCTGCTGTCAGTGCTCAGGGAAGGCTTTCTGTGACAGCTGTGACTGCGTTTCAGGTGATGTGTGGCACACTGGGGCTATTTGCCATGTCAGGTCTTTCTGAAATCCGCTGCCGAAATGCACTTGTCCTGAAATGTTGATGCAGATAATAAAAGACAGAGCACAGTGCTTGGATGAGACTGTGGAGTGGGGAAATACCCACTGGCCATATGGCATAGCTGACACAGTGTTTGGTTGGAGTCCGAGCTGAAGAAACATCAGTAAGCAGTGTTGCTTAGTAGCAGTGAGAGGATGTGGTCCTGTGCCTGTTTAGGTGGGAAGTGGAGTGTTTCTCTCATGGAGAGAGATTGTTTCCAAGCTGAGATGTTACCAAGCATGCATGCAGTGTATTTTTCCATGGGGGCAGATGTTAGTGTGCTCCCAAGCATCTAACAAGGTGCTTGCTGTCCTGTGGTTAGATACAGCATACAGAACTGTCTGCATTGGTAACTGTTGTGGTGGAATAAAATGAGCAGAGAAGTGAACTTTGGTTGGTGGGCTAGGGTTGGGTGTGGGGATCTTTGAGGTCTTTTCTAACCTTAATGATTCCATGAGTATGGTTCAGAGGACACAGCTGTGCTGCAGTGTGCCTGCTCAGCTATGGGAGCTGCAGCAAGCACTACCCAGGGACAGCTGTGTGCCAGCATGGCTGTGCTTTGCAGGTGAGATGGGTTCAGTCAGGGGATTGTGGTGAGGGCAAGCATCCCTTGCAGGTGGCTTTGTGCACTAGAGGATGCACATGTTGTGGGGCAGCATCCAGCTTGTGAGCACCTGCTGGAGCATCACATGCACTGCTGGCCCTGCGCAGCCCAACGTGGCCTGTGGGGAGAGTGGCACTGCAGGGGCATTGATGGGGGACGAGCATAGGTGGTAATGCACCACGAGGCAGGAAAACCAGCTGGGTAAACCGAGGAGCAGTTTGGGCATGAGGAGTAACTGTTGTGAAGGAGACTGTCTGTGTTCCTAACCCAGAGGTTCTTTGGCAAAGGGGTGGCTTTGTGCTGGAGCTGCTTTCTGTCGGGTGCAGGCTGCTCTAGGCCCAGGAGGAGGGTCTCTAGGTGGAGAGATGAAGGTAACATGGGGCTGGAACAGGCTGTGAGCCTGAGCAGCTGTCCATGCATTGAGCAGGGCGTGGGCTGCAGGGAAGCTGGCTGACTTCAGGCAGTTCAAAAGTGGAAAACTATACTTGTGTATTTGTTCACTGTGGGAGGAGGGCAGAAAAAACAAGAGGAAAATAAACAGTTCTATTCCCGGTGGGCAGCCTCCAGTGATAGGCTCTGAAAAGCTGAACACGTGGTGGCACACTGCTGTGCTAGGGGCATCTGTGCATCTATGGCTGAAAACTTTTGTCTGCTCAGGCTGAAAAAGAATGTGAGCAAGTCTGCTGTAAGCATGTACACAGTGTGTGCAGGAGTGTCACTCTGAGCAAAGCAATGCAGTCAGGTTTAGCAAATCTGCTTTGAAGTTATGGTTGGTTTCTCTCTGCTTACTGCCCTTGTGCAGACAACCCGTCCGTGCTGTCGCCCCACGGTGGTATGTGTGGGGCGATGTAAAGCTGAGCCCTGGGAGTGTGAGTGCTTGGAGTGGGCAGATAAGACTGGTATTTCTTCAGTGGTGCAGGCTCGTTTCTCTGCCTTGCTGAATCAGATAAATGGGTATTGGTAGCTGCTACTTGGTAGTTCCTCAGACATAGCTGTAAACTATACTGCTGCCCTTAAGCAGATTTTTATTGTCATATTCTATGGAGATAACTAAATCTCTCTGTGAAAGTAGTTAGAGTATGATGTATTTTTTCCTCAACTCTTCCTTCCTGCAGACGAGGAGCTGAAGCTAAATGAATGTGTGTGTGAAGGCATGTCATGTGGGAATGGAGACCGCTGCCAGGGCCAGCAGTGCTTCGCCTCCCTGAGCATTAACGACGGTGCTAAGGTTTACCAGAAAGGCTGCTTCCAAGTCTATGAACAAGGGAAAATGACGTGCAAAACTCCACCATCTCCTGACCAAGCTGTGGAGTGCTGCCAAGGATACCTGTGCAACATGAATATCACTGCAAAGTTACCCTCTTCTAAAGGTGAGGGGTTAATCTGTCACCAACAAATTCTGAGCAACTGAGTTCAGCAGCACGCTGTGTGCAGGTGCCTGCTGCAGCCTGGACTGTGTAAGGGCCTCTCCCAGGCAGGGTGGCCACCGAGCAAAGCGTGTCAGCACTGTTGGTTGTGGAAACATTTCCTCTGAGTGTTCTCAAGTTTTTTCTTCTTTCTCTCCTTTCCAAGGGCAAACCCTTCAAGGGGAAGCTGCAGGTTACAGCATGGAAACACTAATTGTTGTTATACTGGCTCCTGTGATAGTGCTGATAGTTTTCTCGGTGGTGGCTGTGCTCATCATCCGGAGAATACAGAAGAACCACATGGAGAGACTCAATTCTAGAGATGCAGAATATGGCACAATTGAGGGACTCATTGCATCAAACGTTGGAGACAGTACATTGGCAGTAAGTAAGCTTTGTGAATGGTAAAAATGTGTGACCATGGCCATGGCAACGGGGCTTTATGCTGCCCGGATGCCACTGGTGTGTCAGGACTTCTGTGGGGACACTTCTGTGCTCAGAAACCACAGTTAAAAAAAATAAAAAGCTTTTTCAAGTATAGTTTCCTTGAGTTGGAGAATTGCTGTAAGCTGTAGTCAAACATTTTATGGTTCTGCAAACAATGTCTGAAGGCACTGAGAAGCTCACATACCAGCAAAACAACGTGCATGCTGTTTTTGGGTAGCCTAAATTGATATGGAGGGTGTAAAAAGTACTGTGACTTCAATCTTTCAAAACGTCACTGATACACTGAAGAGAATGTGATATGAGAAAAGAAAGCACAGGTGTTCTTGACATAAAATTTCAGACCTGAGTCCCATGGACTTAGTAGGTGGGCTCCTAGATGAGTAGGAAGTCAGTGAATTTCTTTTGACGGAGGAGAGTAGTAGCAGTTCTCATTTCCTTCAGGTATTTTGTTCAAAATTCAATTTTTAAAGTGTTTTGAGTCACTTGGTCTATGGAAAATAAAATAAGATGGGAAAGGGTTTCCTTTTTATGGATATGAAGTGTTTTACCTTGGCCTTATTTTAAATAACAATAACTGAATATGTTTCCAGCAGTGTCCCCGTAAAAACTGAGCATTCATGGCTGCAGGAGTTCCTGCAGTGTTTCTGAAAGCAGTGCTTCCCTCCTGAGCTTGGAATACTGGGAGTTGGTGCAGCTGTGGGAGTGGGTGAACTGCAGCAGCTTCCTGTCCCTGCCTGCTGCTCTGCTTCAGCTCAGCCATATGTAGATTATAGTTGGTAACTTTTAATGTCTTTGCTCTTTAATTACTGAGAAGGCTTGGTTCGTGGTCTTAAAACAACTGGTTTGGTGTGCTCCCATAAACTAGGCAGGTATGCAGCTTGGTTGCCTGTAAGCACTGAGTTCCAGCTCTTACCTCTTATCAGTGCAAGACCATTTCCATTCCAGTTGCAGACCTTTTGCTCTTTTTTATTTCATAATTCAAGGAAACAGCAATTAAAGCCTGGGAGAAATTAAAGATTTTTATCCAAGGAGATTGGAGAAGTTGCTAGCTGTAAAGTGTTGGTCTGCTGTCGTTGTTTTGCCCCCAGCTGAGCTGTTGTTGCTCTGTGAGCATAGTGTCTCTGCTCTGCCTCTTGCATGCTGGTGATCTGAGCCAAAAATACTGGTGTTTCCTTGTCTGTACATGTTCATCTACACAGTAAGTCTTCCATGGTCTGGATTTTTCATGTGAGTTGTGTGCTCTTAAGTCTCCAGTTCTGTTATGCTACATTTGCTTACACTGAGGATTAGTCTCCATAGTGCAGTAAGTACAGCCCTAAGCTGAGCCTCCTAATGGAGAACAGAAGAGCTGCGGCCTCCTCAGTCTTCTTTTTACAGTCACTGATGTAGATAAGATAAGGAGCTCTGTTTCTATCAGGAAAGCAAAGCAATGGTCTCCTGTCACTATTACACAATCTTTTCTTGAGCGCTTAGTATAAAACTGTGAAGAGAAATGAGGTTTCATTGGATCTAGTTGAAGCCCAGCAGTCAGAGAACTTCAGTCTTACTGAAGTGGTTCAGATTACTGAAAGGCCTAGAAGATTTTGAGGGGAAAAAAAAGTATGCATCAACCTCTTTAAAATAAGTGACAAATGCACAGTTGAGATACAAGCTGAGAAGGACAAATTGCTGCAGAACCAGTGGAGGTAGAGTCTCATGGCAGGATGGCTTGTAAGTGGTGAGTGAACATCCAGGTTCGCAAGCACTGTGTCATACTGTTCTCAAAATAAACAAATGCTTGTCTGGAAGCAAATGATACTGTAACTCAAAATAAAGGATGGGGACAGAATGAGAAGTGTGAGCATGAAACAGTGCTTGATTTGTTTGCTGTTCCTTGTTGAGGGAGGATAATTTCCAAGGGAAATTGGTTATGCACAGGTTTTAGTCTTCCCTTCTCTGTAATGCCTGTATGGTCTTTGCAGCATAAAACCTTGTGAGGAGTGTTCTCAGCCCATGTGTAGAGTGGTGGCTACACTGTACCTTGGTTCTGCATGGCCAAACATCCCCATATCTCTGACACTGCCAATATACTTTAACTAATCCTGTTTAGAGATGTGCCTTTGTGTGTTCAAGTGGAAAACAATCCAGTTTGTATAGTAAAATTCTGATCTTGCTTTTGAACAGGATTTATTGGACCATTCGTGCACATCTGGAAGTGGTTCTGGACTTCCTTTCTTGGTGCAAAGAACGGTGGCTCGCCAGATCACGCTTGTGGAGTGTGTAGGTATGTCAGCAGGAGTCACGTCTGTCTTGTGCTGGGAAAGAAAGCTCTGTCTTGTGTCCTGATCACCTTTTTCCTCAGTTGTGCTTACGTTATAGGAAACTTTTAATGCTTCAGCTTACAGAACACAGTTCTTCTTTGAAAATGGGATGAAAACATCCTTTCAGATCTATGCAGAAGACAGCAAATATTATCTGTGCTTTATAAGGAAAAATTTGACCTTAGTTCAGGAAGGTGATGCTAGAGATTATGATTGAGGAGCATTTGGATGGGCACTTTGCAAGCTAAATGCACTGTATGCTAAGAGAAGCAAGCACCATTTGGAATTTGAAGCTGTCTGACACATTTGTAAAACAGTAAAACTTTAGAATTGGAAACCCTAGAATTTGGACTCCAGGATCTGGTGTTGAAGCACCAAGTGAAGTAGCTAAAATAGCACTTACAAGTATGTGATTAGAAGGGGAAATGCAAATGATGCATATTTAAGCACACTCAGGCTGCAGAAGGCAATACCATGGGACTGTTGTATTCCTTTGTGAGTGTTCTCAGCAGCTGGGGGTCACAGAAAGGTGGCTACCACCTGTAGACTCTGCCTCAATTTCTGCAAGGCCCCAGTGACCATGGGACCAAACCCCCATTTCTTGTGGCTTACAGTGTTGGTTGGTGTCACGGTGACATTCCTTGCGGCAGCTTTCCACTCACAACTGTGGTTTCAAAAGGACCTTCAATGGCTTGCTTAAATATCAGCCTTCTCAGCATTTCTGCCCCTTTCTGATGTGTTTTGTATCCCACTTCTCTGCAGTTGCTTTGGGAGTGTGCAGTGATATGCTAGTGCTGCTCTGTCCTTCCTGACAGAGGAATTCTTTTCAGTAATTATTTTTTTAACTAAATGTAAGTAATTACTAATAATTTTTCCCTAAATCTCCTTTTGATCTTTTTGCAGAACTTCAGTGCGATGTTAAGGATTTTCATGAGGTTCCTCACTTTATGCCTGGCTATACTTACTGCTTTTGCAAGGGAGGCACAAAGGCTTCCCCTAGTGTTTGTGTGCTTTGTGTCCTGACCTCAGAATTCATGGGTTTATTTGTATTGCCTACAGTGACCTGCAGTGCGTTGCCTAAGTCGCTTAAGCAACAGCAGTGCTGTCATTGCTGGCAGTGAACTGATCTCCTTGCCCAGTATAAGCACTGAGTGCAGTACTGGTGTGCAAGGAGGAGAGAGCTGTTTTTATCAGTGAGTGCAGTCTAAACATACAGGAGGAAACAAGGGACAGTGGAACGTGCTATGTATGTGTAGAGTAGTACAGCGTTCTGCAAGGTGCTGAAATGATGTCAGTGAGCTGTGACTGAGTTTGGGTTTTGTTGAGCGAATGGGGTATTGGAGAACTCTCTCATGTTATTGTTCATCTCTTCAATTTCATGCCTTGACTGCTTCTGGCATCGTGATGCTGAGGTAACCCCACTTCAGGGAGCTGTGTATGACATGTTTTTTTCTTTCTAGACAAAACAAAAAGGAATTACTGCAAGGAATGTGTTGTGGGAAATTTTAGAGGCAAATATGTCAGGTTATAGAGAAAATACAGTTTTTGCTGTGTCCTGTAGATTTGTTCAGCTGTGCTGCAGCTAACACCTGCCGTATTTGACGTGTGTGCTTATGTAGCTCTATTCATGCTTATTGGCAGTAATCTCATGCTGTTCTTAGAAACTTGGGCTTAACAGCAAATGTGTCTTTACGTATTGTCCTGGTAGTATTACGTAAGGCAGTGATGAGCACTGCTTCTTTAGTGCCTTCATTTGAGCAGGGTGGATATTGTCTGCTTGGCTGCTTCTACCCCTAATCCTGCGAGGTTAGTTCACAGCTCTTTGTGTTTCCTCCCTGACCAGGAAAGGGCCGTTACGGAGAAGTCTGGAGGGGTCAGTGGCAAGGAGAAAATGTTGCTGTGAAGATCTTCTCTTCTAGGGATGAAAAATCCTGGTTCAGGGAAACTGAATTGTATAACACTGTACTGCTGCGGCATGAAAATATTTTAGGTAAGTAGAATGATTGTATCCATGTAGTTGATGTGAAGGTAAGTTAACCAAACAGCTGTGTAACAGTTGTGCATTGTTTTACATCTCGCAGTCATCAAGAGTTAACTCCTGTGTTTGTGTTCAGTGTCTGAAGGGAAACTTTGAGTGGAGAGACTTGCAGGGAGGTGCTGAAATCAGAGCCCCATAAAGGGAGGAAGTGTCCCAGCAGCCGGCGCTTCATGGTCGTGCAGAAATCCTCTGGCATGGAACAGTCAGCTGGATTCATTGATTGTTGTCAGGCTAGTGTGCAGGGAGGGCAGGAGGTGCCACAGACACTCCTGGTGAGGATTCAGCCTTGCAGCAGTTCTGGCAGGGTGATGAAATGGCAAGGATGAGTGTTGTGCAATGTGTAGGTGAAAGAGTTCTGGTGGGTCTGGTTTTGTTACAACTTGAGTTTACCTGGGAGGACTGAGAAGAGAACGAGTGAGGAAGAGTTTCCCTTTTCCCTTGTGCCTGAATAAATAGATCATAGCGCAGTTTATTTTTGTTAAATGTAATTGCTCTGCTCAGAGTTTGAGTCAAACTGGTGAACCTTCTTTGGTGTTTAAACCTTGGTTATGGTTGTCCTTTATCTCATTTCCCTGTAAATATTGAAGTTGGATGATTTCTAATTTTCTGCATCCTTTGAACATGTGTGCTAGGTCCAAGAGCTTAGGTAAAAAAGGGTTTTGATGTTATCAGCTGTGGCTGGAATGATAGAAGCTGTTTTTCTTTTGCTAGACACAGCCTTCTGTGCTGGGGAGTCACCCTTACCAATAAAAGCGACACTACCTTCTGCTCACTGTGTTACCTCACCCACAGTCTGTCTTTGTGCATTTTTACCAGGGCTCCTTCTTTCCTGTCTGCGAATATTCCTTGGCTCTGAGGCTCACCATGCTAGATGCTGCTCTTGTGTTTCCTGAAGCAATTCCTTTGTTACTACAAAAATAATTTGGTGGCCTCCTGAAATGTGAATTATTGAACTTTCCTTCCCCAGAGAGCAGGGAACTTGACTGAAATTACATTACACGTTTCCCACGTTCCTCTCTCAGTGTTTTGTCTGTCTTGATGACTGTCAAATTTGTTGGCTTTAAACACTTGTCATTTATGATATTGTCAAGTTGTGGAGAAATCTGACTTCTAGAAGAGTGTGGTGGGTGTTCTTGCTGACAAATGTCTTATTCAGGCTTTTGATAAATCCAGTTTGTTCCTCTGGCTCGAGAGTAACACTCCTGCTGCTTCCTGACTAACGCAGGTGAGATGAGCAGTGTGCTGATGTGCAACTTCAGAGGTAGCAGGAAGGGAGCAGCACCTGAACTCTGGGTGAGGTTTTAAGACCTCATGCTTTTAGAAACAGCCCGGAGTCTGGTTGTTCAAGTGCTGCAGGCCTACCCTGAATGCATGCGTGAATCTGGCACAATCACCACTGTCAGTTTGAGATGCAAAACACTTTTTTTACCTTCCTTAGAAGCCTGCACTGGCTGCTGGTTGTCCTTAAGCAGAAAAATTTCAGTTCTTGTCTCTCAAGTGCAGTTCTGTGGAGTGGACAAAGTACGGTGTGCTGGAGTCCAGTTTTAGTTCAGTTGGGCTTTAAAATGGCTGTGTTGATTCCTTTCTTAGAAAAGTCACTTAGTCACTGTTTTTTTCTTTTTTTTTCCTTCCTATCTTTCCTAGGTTTTATTGCATCTGATATGACTTCCAGAAACTCTAGTACCCAGCTGTGGTTAATTACTCACTACCACGAAATGGGCTCTTTGTATGACTATCTGCAGCTCACCACCCTGGACACTGTCAGCTGCCTGCGAATAGTCCTGTCCATAGCCAGTGGTCTTGCACATTTGCACATAGAGATATTTGGGACGCAGGGGAAGCCTGCCATTTCTCATCGGGACTTGAAGAGCAAAAATATCCTCGTGAAGAAAAACGGACAGTGCTGCATAGCAGACTTAGGTGAGTTCATTTCAATGTTAATTTGCTCTGTGTTCCTGCAGCAAACAAATATATTGGACAACTCCAATCGCAGATAGCCATGAAGGCAACTTGGTGTGTTACCTGGTGTTGCCCTGCGGGTTTGGCAGCCACTAGGTGGCACTTCCAACTCAGAGATGCTGCTGTGCTGCTGCTCAGCTCGCAAGGCCCAGCCCAGAGTTCAGCAGCAGATGGGATGTTTTGGACTTGTTGGTTTTTTGTTGCTGGATGCCATTCACAGATCTATGCAGGCAGTAGTTGTTATGGGTCACTTCATTTCTGCAGGAATAAGTGCTCTTCTGTTTGTATGCTTGCTGTTCCAAGCCTGTGGATCTCGATAACATCCATCCAGCTTGAGCTTTTTGCCCAGGTAACTCAGTGTGTCCTGGACTGTGCTCTCTGTGAGAGCTGGCTTGGGGCTTGAAGCTGGTGCACTGCTGGAGTGGCTGTGGCAGCGCTCACACCAGTGGGGTTGTCTGCAAAATGTATTTTGTAAACAGAAGTGTTGGAGAGTTGTATTCTATCAAAAGTTGCAGAGGAAATAGTAGGTAAAACATGGAACTGTGTGTAGAGAAACACAAAACTTCGGGGACTGGCTCTTAATTCATGATTCATTCTGAGAAGGGGCCAGCATGCACTGGCATTGATGAGCAGCACACTGAGGAAGTGAAATCTGCTTGTTGATCTGTGAGGTCCCCCCAGCCTGAGCCATTCTGCAGTTTACCTGGAAACCTCAAAAATCAGAGGGATTCTCTGAGCAAGGACAGTCATAAACATTTCCTGATTGATTTTTGTGATGATAAAATACCTATTTTTGAAATGGTAAAAACTCAGACGTGTATTTATGATGCTTTTATCATCTGTTTTTCACATGTAAGGAGAAGAGTTAACACATGTCCTAGCTATGCAGGAGCTCTGATAAAGTCCAAGGACAGATGTCAGTCTTGTTTTAGTCTGTCAACCCAGTTAGGCCTGGAAATCTCTGCCCTGTAATTGGTTTATTCTGCATCTAAAGCAATTCTCATACATGGTCATAGATCTCAGTTTAGCAACTTCATAGTACAGTGGTGTACAGCTTATGCAAAAAGAAAATAAGCTTAGCCTTCCTCTTACTACCTTGCTGAACTCCTCCCTCCACGTTGAGCAGTGAACATCAGCTTGAGACAAGAACTAGAGTTTGTAAGGAAGATGCAAAGAGTACTGACAGAACACATGTACTCGATTTCTGTTCCTGGAAAATATCACAGTGTTCTAACAGTGATTCTTTTGGCAACCTGGAAACCAGTGTGTGCCGTTGTGTTTTTCCCCCGACTCTTTTTTTTTAGAGAGATGCTTTTTAGGGGGTTGGTACCTTACAAGAAGAGCTCCCTTGTTTTAGGTGTGCGTTGGGATGTTCTGTGGTGAAAGTGAAGCAGTGTGATATCTGCCTTCTAAGTCTCATAGGCAGCACAGATGCCACTGAGGTGAGGACCCAATTACAACATGGTGGTCTCCTGACATCATTGCAACACGTTCTCAGTTTGTTGTGTTGATGCTGACTTGCATCCCTCAGCCCTAAACTTTGACCCATCAATCTAGGGAGTCTGTTTTGCCCTATTTGGATGGAGCATTATGAATTTTACCAGAGTGTCCTAGAGTCTTGACATGCTCAGAGTTTGCCAGGAAATTTGTTTTCTAACCTCTGTTTCCAGTGTGCAAGATCTGAAAAGAAAGGAGGAAAAAGTACAGAGGATGAAAATGATGTTTATCTGGAGAATAGGCTCTTGAGCTCCATCCCTCAGTGGCAGTGGGGTCAGTATCTTTCTGGAGGTGCCAGGAGTGTTTTCTCAGCAGCCTGAGGTCGCGTGAATGGCAGGAGAGGGTTTTCCAGGTTTTGTCCCTGCGAAGTACAGGCTGTTCTTTTGGGAAGTAAAACTGATTAATGGTAGATTGACCAGTGTTGTGCGGGCCCGAAGTAAGGGCTGAAGTTCCATCTAGAGCAGTCACGTTCAATGCAGATAGTAAGGAGTTGCTGAGGAGAGCCAGGAGGCTGTGCCTTTCCCATTGCCCAGCTCATGCACCTGTTGCTGTTCAATTTGCAGTGCTGTGTGTTTACCATGGCAAAAGGAGTACTTTGTGCGTTTCCAAATTTACAGTAAATTAGTCCCTCGCATAATGTTCTTTGCTTAAATGTTTGCTAATTAGTAGAAACCTGGTAGAGTGGTTTTGGCTGAGTCATTTTGGATCACCTGAGGTTGTTTATTTTTCAAGCTACTACAAATATGGTGGCTTTTATTTTCCAGCTTTATTTTTTAACTTGTGTGTATCTATCATGCAGTGTTTTTCTTCTCCCCACAGTTCAGATACGTCCGCCTACTCTAAAGTTCTATAAATAAATTTGAATGCTGGATAAAATTGTTTTCTCCTATGTAACAGCTGCCCAGCCTTGTGTGTATACGAGCACCGGTGACATCCAGTGGCTGCAAAACATTCAGTTCCTATAATAACAGCGTTTCAGAGCCGTGCAATAACATACTAATAGTAATCCCTTCCGAGGTCATTGGCCTGACGCTGTGGACGTGGGGGCTGTTTTGAGAGCTGCTTTGGAGCTGACCCAGTTGGTCTTTGGACAGCTGGGCTCTGAGTTCCTGTTCCAGGCACTGTCTGATGGGTGCCACTCCTGACGTGTAGCTTCAAACCTCAAGTCCCACAGGGGATTCAGCCGTTCTTCTCTGTTGTTCAGGCCTCGCTGTCATGCACTCCCAAAGCACGAACCAGTTGGACGTGGGGAACAACCCCCGAGTGGGCACCAAACGCTACATGGCACCAGAGGTCTTGGATGAAACCATCCAGGCAGACTGCTTCGACTCCTACAAGCGTGTGGACATCTGGGCCTTCGGGCTGGTGCTGTGGGAGGTGGCGAGGCGCATGGTCAGCAACGGTGAGTGTTCGGGACCCGTGGCGTTGTTTCTAAGGCACGATAGGCAAATAAGTGACTGCAAAGAGTCTGCCACTGCAAAGCACTGCACCTCCAAAGCCTACTTGTTCTTCACATCACTGCCTTCTTTGGAGCTGTTGGTAGGCTGGGCACCAGAACAAGCTACTGATGTCATCTCTGTTAATTGAGGGGGGGGGGGAAGGGTCCCTTGCTAAATCCTAAATAGTGAAAAGAAATATTTTGTCAAATAGGCAGCTAAGCTAAAATCTTAGGGCATGAAAACTCTGACCTTTTGTATGTGCCAGTAAGTCACAGTGAATGCTTTTAGGTGTCTGTTTAACACGACAAAACCTAAAAGAACAGAGGAGGAAAATGCAGAAAGTTAAGAAGTGACACAATTGCAATTCAGGGATGCTCTTGCTACACCAAGTGAACCACCCCCAGAGCAGAGCTTGGTCAGAGGACAGTTCTGTTTGAAGAAGTGCTACTGAAATAGCTGTTTATAGCACACAGTGTTGCATTGTTTCATGCAAGGGAGTCTGAATTTAAGGACTCTGAAGCTGGGTGTCTGCCAGTGTGATTCCTTGTCCTTGTCACTCAGAAGTCCTCTCTGGTTTTTGGACCATGTTTTGTTCCCAGAGGGCTTTACCAAGAGCCAAAGGAGGGAGAATGAGTGTTTTTGTTGGAGAGAGTAAGTTATGAATGAGCAGTGGGTGGACAGAGGTGGGCTGCCATAAGGTGTGATGGTGAAGACTTGTGGTAACTCATCCAGAGTAACGAAGCCTGACATGCCAGAGGAAGGTCAGATGTTTGCCTCACAGTGTTCTGCATCATCTGCCTTCTGCCTGTCCTCTCTGGGACACTGACACTGTGTGCCTGAACAAAGCTGCCTTGCAGGTATCAAAACACTGAGGGTAGGCTCAGCCACGCACTCATTTAAGCCTCCTTGTAAGTCGAGATGCTGCTCCTCTAGTTCTCAAGAGACCTAACATGGAATCTCCTCTGAGAGAAAAAGATCAGGGTGGTATGTGTGGCTGCACAGGTCCTTCTTTATTTAATCAGTAAATGTGTTTTTAATATACCTAGTGTGTGTGTGTGTATGGTAGATAATATATACAGTCTTAAGATGCTACCTCTTAAAATGAAAGTTCTGTGTAATGGTATGTAGCTAAAGATTCCCGTGCTGAAATGTTATGTATTTATACATACAGCTGCAGTGGCAGCAGTTCACAGGAGACCTACTGAGCTAATGTTAAACTAGTGGGTTTGTGTTGTGCTGGCAGCTTAACTGAGATAGCAGAAAGCTCAGCATGCTCTGCAAACCTGCCAAGAAGATAAAGAAAGGCTTTGGGAATTTACTTCAGGCTGAGGTTGGTGCTGCCATGGAAGCTGTAACAGAAGTGCAGGTACCTCATGGCATTGGTCGTGCCAAGGAAGTCTGAAGCTGAAGGCAGCTGTGGTATGGACTGAGCTGTACTAATTTCCCGTTGTTCTGTATTTGGGGCTGTTGCTCAAAAGCAATTACATTTCCTTGCACTGGTTTGAGGTGAAGTAAACATTTTCTCTCAAATTCAAGTGACTGACTGTAGAACTCATCACGTAACTCTTGTCTGATCTGTAATAAGACTGTGGTGCTTGAGGTGAGCATGCAGAGGTGAAGGCAGCGGGCTCATGTGAGCTGGGTGTGAGATGTTAGGAGGGCCTGGTGTGTGCAGTAGGGTTTTGCTGTCAGTCCCACGTGGCAGGATGCTTCCCATCTATCACATAGTGCAAACTTGAATTCTGCTCCGGTGCATCAGCGTGCTGCAGTGTATCTGTTCCTGGAGATGCTGAGGCTGCTGTAATCTGATCCATGAGTCATAGTTACTTTTCTTTAGTGGTCTGCAAGGCAACGCCGTGATTCTCAGTGCTTTCCTGCTGTGGCTTAGCAGGAGGGAAAAACTTTATGAAACTCCTTCTCCATGACCAAGAGTGCTTGTGTGCTGTCAGTGCTGCAGCAGGAGCCCCTCAGTGATTCTCACTGCTCTTAAAGCTGTGATCTGAGCCCCTCATTGGTGTTTTACTCTATGCTAGTAGAGCAGTGCTTGCTCACTGCAGAGTGATTATATATGGCTGTGGAAAGCGCTTCCTCCCCAGTGCAGGTCTGCTCCTTAGGTCTTAGCTGTCATTCCCAATAATGTGATCTTGTTCCATACTGATGTGAGGCCACAGGGCTGTCATTAATGCTGTCCAGAAAATGGTGCGCTGTAGGTTGTGCATTACAGCTTCAGGGCCTCTTGCAGCAAGAGGCTTGTTTCCTTCCCTCTGGAAGTGGGAAAGGGAAGTGTGCCACAGTTCGGGACAGCAGTCTTGCAGGGAGGAGGCATGTGGGTGAGAGGTGGTAGCTTGGTGCCTGTGCTGGCTGGCTGCTGCTGCAGGAATGTCCTGTGCTGTGGTGGATCACAGTGCTCCACATTTACTCTGTTGGAGTAAAGGCAAGACCTGGGTCACCTTGTGTCCTAGTTAAACACTGCAGTGTGGCACACATGGCATGCATGGCTTGCTGTGAGTCCACACAACAAACGTGCATGCTGTGAGTGGCTTTGTTCTGGAACCTCCCTTGGTAGCCAGGTCTCTGAACTGTTTCCTCTGCAAGTTACCCTTTGCTGAAGACCTGTCCTCACAGAGATGCACAGTGTCTGTGGGCTTTTGGTCTCAGTCTCCAATAGAACGAGAGCACTAAATCCCAAGTGCTGTAGCAAAGTTTTTGAGAACCATTTTTCCACTCAAATATATCTAAAGTGATAAAAAAAATGTCCAGAATTCAATGCACAGCAGATTATAGGCCAGCTGCCAGGCTGCTGAGCAGCAGTTTGAGCCTCATCTGTCCATGCTCCCACTGCTCACAGAAGACTTCATTTGTTCAGTGTTTCTCCAAGCTGCTGGCCCGAGCCCCTGACTTGAAATACCAGTTTTTAAATTGACTTCTGAAGAAAGCTGATCTTCCTCCATCATTGGTGAGCTTAACCCACAACAGCAGCAGTGCCATGGCGAGCAGCAGAAGGCTTTCAACCTGCTGGTCTGGTGTGACCTTGGGGACAAATTGAGAGAACACACGTTCCCTTCTCGTTCGTTCCCTTTTCAGAGCAGAATCGTGGAAAATGCATTCACATACCATCACTAAACCCATTCCTGAAGATGTGTGGTGCCAGTTCCCCCGGGTATTTTGTTGTGCTAGTAGCAGAAATGGTTTTATGTGAAGCACCACCATGAGGGTCTGTAGATGCTGACATCCTTACTGGGCTCTTTCACGATGACATGAAACAGTGCAGTGTGTCAAGCCTACTGAAAACAACAGTGCAGATGTTGAAATTTGATGCTGTTGTAGTGGAAATCTCACTTTTCTGGTCGCCTGTAAACCTCCATGCCTTATGGAAGATGGCCTTCCAGCACGTGAATTTACCTCTTATTTTGACTCAGGCATCTCCAAAACACATACAGCTTTTAATGTGCAGAATGGTAGGAGAAATTCTTGCTGTGATTCTAAGTGCTATTCTGGTTTTTTAATGACTGTTTAACATGGCAGTGTGGAATCTTAGAAATATTTCAGTGCTTCTCAGGTGTCTCTGTCGTGTGCTGGCTCTGCTCCTTCACTGACAGCCATTGAATAACACCTCTCTTGTTTGTATCTCACTAGGTATTGTAGAAGACTATAAACCACCATTTTATGACCTGGTTCCAAATGATCCCAGTTTTGAAGACATGAGGAAAGTGGTCTGTGTAGATCAGCAAAGGCCAAACATTCCCAACAGGTGGTTCTCAGACCCTGTGAGTGGATGTTCCTGTGTATGGTTTGTAGATGCTGACCCCTCTCCTGAACTCAGTCATGCTGTCTGTTCCCACGGAGCACCTGAAACTGAAATGATCTCAGTGCTGCTTGCCAGGAGCATTACCTGTATAGGTTTCAGACATGTGTAGTGTGGACCTTGGTGCTGCAGAAGAAAACTCAATGAGCCAAACTTGTGACTGTTAAATCTGAGCTATTCTCACACTGACCCTTCAGTAATAAATTAATAATAGTTTTCAAGCTGCTGTCCCTCTGTAGTATATTACTCACTTTCCAAGGATGTATATACATAAGGGAAATGAGTCCTGTTAGGCCTTTCTGTGGCTCATAAGCATACAGACCTGGAACAGAGTTCTGATCCCTTGATAGTGTGTGGGCTCTGGAAACTATAACGAGGTAGTAAGGGCATGCTGTGTTAGACCCACAGCCCAGTGTGTTGCTGTTCTGGATTGTGCTTTGTGTACTTAGGTGTGTGTTTTGTTCTTTTCCAGACATTAACATCTCTTGCCAAGTTGATGAAAGAATGCTGGTATCAAAATCCATCAGCGAGACTGACAGCCCTGCGAATCAAAAAGACTTTGACCAAAATTGATAATTCCTTAGATAAACTGAAAGCTGACTGTTGACCTTCTTCTCGCCGTGCTTTCCTGGTGGGAAGGCTCAGAAGCAGCCTGGCCAGGCAGCTCGTGTCATCGTCCCCATGTGGCTTCTGGGGGCAGAAAGCTCCTGCTGATGGGGAGACACCAGAACCATCCGGGCTCTGCTCAGTGACTACAATGGGCATTTCACAAACGGTCAAGCTATAAAGACTCATGCTGGATGTACTGTTGCAAAGGTAGTGGCCTGAAGGAAGACAGAGAAATCCTAAGACAAGATCAGGGCATTAAATAATGGCTTTGAACAGCTTTCCCCCCCCCTTTTTTTTTTTTTTTGTTTTAAATTCTCCTAATCACTCCCAGGGTGAACACGTGGAAGTGGTAATTTTTAATCAGCAATATTGCCTGTGCTTCTCTTCTTTATTGCACTAGGAATTCTTTGCATTCCTTACTTGCACTGTCACTGTTAATTTTATGACATGACTTGCCAAAACTACGATTGGCTGTGTGCTCCATTGATCCATGCCTGAGTAATAGGAAACGAATTGGGAAACCTGAGAGAAAACGTCACGTGAGATTTGAGCTGCGTTTTACGTGTACCAATGTTTACAATGATGCTGAACATTAGGAATTTCTCGTTTATACAAAACTTGCAAATTATTTATTACTCGTGCACTTGCCAGTTTTTAAGCTGTCCAGAAAGTGCATAAAGTTAAAGCTTATTTTTATGTGGCCTCTTTCATGATTTTACACAAACGTTTTTGTAACACGATATAACCTGAAGCATAAATTGTTTTCTGTATTATCATATTACAACTCAATAGTCACATTTTAAGTGCTTCACATTTGTAGGTGTGTGGTCTGTAACATATTTTTGGTTCGAATACAGAACATATATATAGCCATTACTCACATGACAGCGTGTCTGGTATCCGACCATCTAGAAGAGGAAAGCAGCGGAGGAATTAACTAGGATTTTAGGTCATGAATGCTGTGGGGAGAATGCATTTTATTTCTTCTAAGCTATATAATATGCATTTAAACTCTGCCAGAAAAAATAACTATTTTGTTTTAATCTACTTTTTCTATTTAGTAGTTATTTGTATAAATTAAATAGAATGTTTTCAAGTCAAGCCGGAGTGTTTCAGTTCTCTTCCTGCCTGCTGGTGCCCCACGCAGTGCTGTGCTCCAGGTAGGTGTGGTGTGGGCTGAGTGCTGGGGCTCAGCACTGCTGTTCTCTGTTCATCTGTGCAGCCCCAGAGCGGTGTGCTCCTCTGGCAGTGCAGGGTGCTGTCCCTGCAGAGCAGTGGGGCACGTCCTGTGCTCCCAGGAGCAGTTGGGCTGTGCTCCTGCAGAGCTCTGCCCACCCTGCTGCGTGCTGCTCTCATCCCTCAGTGCACATGGAGGAGCAGCAGCACAGTGGCAGTGTGCTTTTGCCCCTCATTCAGGGGCTTAAAGATCCTGCAGATAATCCCAGGAGCTGGAAGTACATCCACTGGGCCGTGGCACCTCTGGATTCGCACTCCTTGGAGGTTCCCTTCTTTGCTGTGTGCTTGGCAGGTCCTGCTCTTCTGTTTCTCTGTGATTTCTCAGGGTCCTCAGCCCATCTCCCCTGCCCTGCTCCACATGGCACGCTGTGCCCCTGTTCCCATTGCTGCTGTTGGGATGGGTGCTGTGCCAGCCTGTACTGTGTGCTGGGTGGCCCCTGCTCGCTGGGTCTCGTAATTATCCCTGCTGGTAACATGAGTGTGTCCAGTGCTGCTGCCAAAATGTGGGCTCTGGTCTTTTTTTGATGGAAGTGGAAGGCTCTGCTGGCTCGTTGCACTCTGGTTTGCATTGAATTGTTCTGTTTCATGCAGAGCCGCTGTGTCCCTGTCCCCATGCCCCGAATGGCAGCAGCTCCACCTCTGTGCTGGGGGAGCCCCACTTTGGAATCGCAGCCGTGCAATTGAAATACAGACTGCAGCATTTACCACTTTTACTGCATCTCAAACAGCTTGCCACACCAATGGTAGAGTAATGCTGGTAATCTTCAGAAAACAAGAAGGGGCAATGTCCAGGGCAGGAGCTCTGTCACGAGGAGGTTTGCTACTGCTCCAGCAGCACGCTCCCTTTGTGCTGTAGCACCTTTGGGCACTTGGCACACTTTGCTTTGGTTGCAGTGTGAGCAAATGAGAATAGAGAGCTGAGGGGGGAGAGGGGCTGAGGAAGCAGCACTGGCTGCAGGGTTGGCTGGTTCTTAGTTCAGATTCGGAGCAGCTCTGCAATGGAGCGCTTTGTGATTTTGTAATAATAATAACCACAACAATTCTGATATATTTATTTCCATGAAGCCTTCCAAAATAAGTTTCAGACCCAAGGGATGATTTGAAGCACTTCGTTCTGGATCATGCAGGCATTGCACACCACAAAATATAAACAGTGTGTGAAGAGCCCAGATGGTTCATTTTTAATAGCCTGCATGGAAATAAAAGACCTCGAGTGTGTTCTGATTATTGGTGTTATGGATCAGGGTTAAAGTAGGCAGCAGCAGTGCTGTCATTCCATGTGTGAAGAAGTGACAGAGTGCTTTTCTAGCATGCACAGCAGAGCCTCACTGCTCTTCTGATGCTCTGCTTCTGTTTCATACAGCCCCGTGGGCTCATTAACGGGAGCTCCGTTTGCTGATGGCTGCGTACCCACATCCCGAAGCACGGAGCTCTGTGCAGCACTGCTGCTCGGCAGCAGCACGTCTGTGCTTTGTGGGCTCGCCCCGTTGCCCCACTGGGGCTCTCTAAAGCCTTCTTATGTATACATACATATGTATAAATGTACGTCTCCAAGCTGTTGATTTGCATCCAACCCCATTGTTTCTTTTATTGATGAAATGTTTGTTCAGAGAGAGCACGCTCTGCTCCTCCTCACAGCAGCACACGTGGTGTCAGCTCTCGGTGGGGCCGGGTGGACGTGGTGTGCTTTGCTGCTCGCTCCCCCCTCGGGTGCTGCATGCAGCTGAACTGCTGCTGCCCATGGTGGATGCAGTGCCCGTTCAGCCCGTGCTTCAGTGGGGCTTTTGTGCAGCAGTGTGTCAGCAGTCAGCTTGCATCGTTCCAAACAAAACAACAAAACCGACAGCCCAAAACCCAACACAGAGGCTCGGGGCTGTTTCATTTCTCTCCAGAAATCTCTCATGTTTTTCTTTTCTGAGCAATTTCTCTCAGAGGCGCATTAAAAACAACTTGCCCTGTCCTGCGTGGGTTCTGTGCCGTTGGTTTTGTAGCTGTCACGTTGGAGCAGAGCTCGTTTCGTGGCAGAAGAGAGAATGCAATTTCAGTGGAATGGAACCATAGTCCATAGCACAGCACTGAGTGCTCTGCATCCCGGGTTGAGGAGGTGAGAGCTGCCCTGGAAATGAGCCTGGGGCTGCCGGGGTGTCAGGTCGGCATCTTCTCCTTGTTGTCTCTGGGAAGTGATCTCGTAGTCGTAGTGCTCCGCCTCAGTCTGATGGCTTTGGTTGGGTGTGGTGCAGAGCTGGCATTGTCACTGCTCAGCATCGCCACCAGCGCTGTACAGGAGGTGCTGGGGGTTGTTTTAGACGTGAACTGCAAGTGCTTTGGGTTTCGTGCTGGTGATATCACGCTGTAATTCTATGTTACGTACAAAAGACTTAAATAGAGATGTGATAATAATAATAGTAGGAAGTACACGGAAAGTGGTACTTAATTGGCAACAGTAGAAGTTTATATAATGACCCGCAGGGAACCGGGCTCTTGGGCTTTACCTGAGAGCAGACGCAGACATGTGGGTGTGCACAGCACCTAAAGCCATCTCAGGGTGCAGCCTGCACCTGCGACCTCGTTAGGATTTGCTTGGTTATGTTTGGAACGTGACCGACATCTGATGATACCCTTCAGAATCAGTGAGGGGTACGGTGGCACAGCGGGAAGGAAGCTGGCTCCCGGTGTGTGCCATGAGGGAGAGCTTGTGAGGCCGAAAGGATTCCTCGGATGCCCTCAGCACGGACGGGATAACGGTGATGGAGAAGTGACGCTTGCGCTTGATAACCATAAAACTCTTTCCAAACCTTAACGGCTCTGCGACTGCGAAACGCCAGCAGCGAGCGGTGCGGTGCGGTGCGGGGCCGCCGCTCCCCGCCCCCCATCCCGGCCCGGGCGGGGCCGTCTCCAGCACCTCCCGCGGGCGGGCTCGGACCGGCGGCCGCGGGGAAGGTGGTGCCGGGCGGCCCCTCCCCGCCGCGCNCCCCATGCAGGAGCTGGCTGTGTGGCTCTGCACTCTGCCAATCCGTCTGCTTGCCCCGCAGCACTATGGGGTGTTCACTTCACTCGTTCCCTCCTTTAAGAGCTAACCCTGGCTCTCGGCTGCAGGCTTCCAGCCCGGTGTTTATGGTTCAGGTGAAGCAGTGCAGCGTGCGGTAGAACAGATCGGAGTGACTCTGTTCTGCTCTCTGCACTTTGCTTTTCTCTCAACATTTGCACTGCAGGAGTTTGTTGGTGTGATGCTGAGGTCACTGCCACAGAGGTGTTTGCAGTCCCAGCTGGTGGGAAGGGACGAGGCCTGTCCTGTGTCCCACAGCTTGCATGGTCCCTCGTGGGCAGGAGGAGGAGCAGAGCTCCATCGTTCCAATTTTCTGCATATTTACTGAGTATGTTTTTTTAGGGTGTAGTATAAGGCACTGGGGAGGTCCTTATCTCCTCCATGCGGTGTGAAATCCAGAGCACCTCTTCCCTCTGTCCAGATCTCTGTTATTGAGGTATGGGAGTGAACTGTGCCGCCCAAGCACGTGGTGCTGCTGGGGATGTGCAGTGCCTGCAGCCCTGCGGGCCGGGCCGTGAGCAGTGGGTGCTCACAGTGCTGGCTGCTGGGACTCACAAGGCACTCAATTTCAGCGTTGTTTCATGTTTCCTGAGACACTTCTCAGACACACTGTACGTTTGGGAGAGGTGGTTCCCCTCTTTGCAGAAGAGGGTGCAGCCCTCAGCAGCTGCTGTGGATGGCTGTCCCAGGCTCAGCACAGACCTCTGCTCCACCTGGGGAGCACTGAGTGCTGCACCATTGTGGGTTACAGAGCAGCAGTGTGGGAGTGTGAGCGGGGAGCAGATAGGAGGGGTGAGCTGCTTGGGTAATCACTCCATCCCAGGTTGGAAATGCTGCTTCCCCTCTCGCACCTCTCTGCTGTCGGGCTCTGAGCTGCACTTTGTGAGCCCTGCCCTGCAGGGAGCAAAGTCCAAGCTGCATCCTGAGCTGGGTGCAGCTCCTGAAGCCCTCTTCTCCAGCATAAACGATCTTTGCACACTCTGCTTTCCTTACGCAAGTGTCGCTCTCTCTCTCTGCTGTTGGTTCATCTTCAGTTCGGAGGCAGCAAGAGTGAGTAACACACTGAAAAGTCGGTGTTATCTGAATTGTGTTTCCATCAGGAGGTGGATTGCAGGTAACCTGAGCACGGTGCAGAACCCACACCCCAGTGCCTCGGGTTCTGCCTGCGGTGCCGGGGTGCAGGGATGGGGGTAAGGGCTGGGAGTGCTGTGTTGTTATGCAGAGCGGTTTCTGTGAATCCACGGGGGTGGATTTGTCTAATGACTTCTTTGAATGCACTAGTGCTTCATAGGACGAGAGATGGTGGCCTCAAATTGCACCAGGGGAGGGTCAGGGTGGTATGAGGAGCAACTTTGTCTCCAAGGAGCCATCCGGCACTGGCACAGCTGCACAGGGAGGATGGGGGACTGTCCCTCGGGGTACCCCAGAGCCATGGGGATGTGGCACTGAAGGATGCACACAGTGGGCACGGAGGGGTGTGTGGGGTTGGGTGTGGGGATCCAAGAGGGTTTTCCAGCCTTTATAACTCTGAGTCTGCGATTTATCCTAAATGGTAGAGGTAGGAGCAACACGTTATGCTGCTGGGGAAGGGGCAAAGGGACTGCTCCCATTTATCTTCTCAGTGTGAGCCACAATTTCTTTATAAGACTCAACAGAAGAGCCCAATATTGAACCAATCTCAGCCCCCCCACCTGCTTTGAACCTTTCAGGCTCTGTGTCCACTGCAGTGTACCACCAGGGCCTGGCCCAGTGCTGGGTGGAAGTGGTTCCCTGTTCCTCAAAGTGGGATGGGGCCATCAGGTGGCATGGCCCCCTCTAGGCCACCCCTGCCATGGCAGCAGCAGACATGGGGTCCACTGTAACATACAGCTACATGTGGCTGTAAGATGCTCTGCATGGCTGCACGTGGCCCTGCACGAGAGGAGCAGGGATGGCCTCATGGTAAAGGTGAGCACGGCTCTGCCTCACGGCAGCACATTTCTTTGCACATAGTCAGTGTTTGCACTCAGATTTTCGTATGAAGCACTCTGCTGCCTTGTTGGCACAGCCAGGATCCGCTCACCGTTGTGGATAGTGCCAGATTATGACTTAATGGAGGATTACTGCCGTGCTAATCTGTACAGTGAGGAGTCTGCACTAAATGCGGAGCACGTGGCTCACAGGAGGCAGCAAGTCCCCTCCTCTTCTCCCATAGCTTCAGCCCACACTTTGTGCCATGCTGCCAGTCAGTCTATGCCACATGTATGCTCTGTTCTTTCCATTTCACTTCCAAACCTGTGCTGTGTATCTCTGCTTGCTTTAACTGTTTGCTGCTTTCATTAAGCCAGTGTCTGCACTCGTGTTCTGCCATCTGTTGCAATTCCTACTCAAAGAACAGAAAAAAAAACACCCTTAACAATGAGAAGCAGGGAACACCCATTCCACACGGTCTCTCTAGCCAGAAGTTGCTTTCCTTGTGAGTTTGGCACTGTGAACCCACCCAGTGCCCCTCCTGGCACTGCAGCCCCTTTGGGTCAGGTCAGCACCAACTGCTCTGCGGGGCAGAGGCCACGCAGCCCCTGGGCCCATCCCATCCCTGTGTGGGGCTGTGGGGGGGCTGTGTATGGGGCCAGAGGCTGCAGGATGCCTGGCATAGCTCCGTGGGGCCGCACGATTTCGCTTGTCCTCTTTCTCCTAATTTCTCAAGAAGAGAACGCGATGTGTTAAGGGAAACGTTGCTATGCTTGAGTAAATAACAGAGTTGCTACTGCATTAAGATTGTCTTGTTTTGAAATCTGGGAGCGTGTTTTCCTCCCTGCCCCTTTGCTTTTAAGCCCTTCCTCAGTGGAGCACTGCTGGCTGCAGGAGCACCACGCACTGGGAGCGCTGCACAATGGCTGCAGGAGCACTGTGCACCAACTGGGGGGCAACTCAGGGGAGAAGCAGGACAATGTGATGGAAATGGGGACTGACAGGGCCAGAACACAGCTGGAATGAGCTGGTGGAGGGACTCTGATGTGTTCCCGCTGGGGCAGGGGTTCAGCTGGGGGCTTTCAGAAGCAGTGGTATTGTGTTGGGGCTGTGCTGACAGTTTGCACTGATAAACTTCTTGTTGTGCAGGGAAAAGCCCTGATTTCAGTGGTGGGCAGTGAACTGGACAGGTCAGATTCGAGCAAAACATTCAGAACTAATAGGAAAAATGGACCTGTGCTCTCCAGCCGACCGCTGTGAGCACAGCAGCAGGAAATGCCGACCTTCATGGGGCAGTGCTCTGTTCTCCCTGCACTGAGCTGGCTGTCAGATGTGTGTGTGTGAACTCCAGCTCCAGCCCCAGCCATGAGAGGCTCCAGGTGGAAGGGTGAAGCCCTTCATTTGGGCAGTAATTGGTGACCCCAGCTTGGTCAGAGCGGGCTCACAGGGCTCTGGGATGCCCTTCTCTCCTCCACAGTGTCAGGCTATAGGTAAAACAGTTGTCTACTGTGGATGGCATTGGAAAGACCATTTCCTATTTTATTTTTAGCCCTGAGAAGGTGAGAGAAAGCAGCATAATGGCACATCTGAATCACTGAAGACCCTGCAGCAGCCGTTTGTTTTCATTTCCTCAAGTAATGCTTTTATTTTGCAGCACCAATGACGAAGTGCTTTCCTCTCTGAGGTCTCATTTCCCTGGATGTGCTGGGTTAGGGCCTGCCCTCCCCGGGGCCATGATGGTGTTTCTCATGGCCATTCACCCTCTCCTGTTGCCGGGCAGCTGTGCTCTCTCCCTGCACAGAGCTGCAGCTGGGGATGCACCCTGCAAACCTGCAGGTGGGATCAATGCAGACATAGTGCCAAGGAAGTTTGTAGGGCTGAGGAGAAGCACCACGAGCTGTTTCTTGTAGCATGGGATGGAGATGAGCCAAAAGACAAGGAATAGTGTAGCAGAGGGGACCGCAGTGTGTGCAGGGCTGTGCTGCCTTGCTGAGCACAACTAGTGATGGGATGGTGCTCCTCCGGCCCTGGTGGCCTTCCTAGATTCCAGTCACCTTGGGACTGTGCTTTATTTGTCATCCACAGGTGTGTGGATAATACTTTTTTATGTTGTGTAGAGCCCAGAGAGTGTCACAGAGCAGAGTTCTGTCCTGCAGGTACTGCTGGCCCGGTGAGGCTGTGCAGACGCGTCCTGGAGCCCACACTGGGGGGTGTGGGTGGGCTGGGGGCTGAAGGAGCACTGCCTGCCCCATCCTCACATAAGGGTGTGTTCAGGGCTGCAGTGCGTGTGCCAGCTGTGCGAGCACACCAACTTCACCTGCCAGACAGAGGGAGCGTGCTGGGCCTCGGTCATGCTGACCAACGGCAAGGAGGAGGTGATCAAGTCCTGCGTGTCCCTCCCGGAGCTCAACGCCCAGGTCTTCTGCCACAGCTCCAAGAACATCACCAAGACCGAGTGCTGCTACACCGACTTCTGCAACAACATCACCCTCCGCCTGCCCATAGGTACGTTTACATTACCTTTTAACCTGAGCCCTTTGCTCTAAATATTCGGGGGAACTCCCATTGTCCAGAAGGTTACAGTGCCAATGCCCTTTGTCTCCTGGTCTTCTCCATCAGCCCCTCTTCACACACTGCTCACTGTATCACAGCACTGCAGGGGCTGGAAGGGTTCTGTGGAGCTCCCTGGGTCCAACCTATCAGAAGTGGTTCCCTACAGCAGCTGCACAGGAGCACATCCTGGTGGGTTTGGGTACCTCCAGGGACAGAGCTGTGTGCCAGCTGCCTTCAGGCCCCACAAGAGCAAAGCGTTCCTCGGGCCACACTTGTATGCAGTGCTCAGCTGTGGTTCCCACTGCTGCTTTGCATGAGAAGAGGCTGTTCCTGTTGGGAGCTGAGATTCTTACATTTTTGGGGGCAGATGCAGCCTTCCCATCTGCTTTTTATGTACTCGCTGGCATGGATTTTGTCACAGTACTTTTGCAGTAGTGGATGATACGTTTAGAAGTGCAGCAGTAGTTTGCAATACTGGAGGTTTCTCTGTTTCTCTGTTGTTGAGAGAAAGTGGGAAAGAGCTGGATCTAGAAATGCAAGTCCCTCGTGTATGTCCATACTGATGGAGAAGATGGTTTGTACTGGAAGGCTAATTGTCAGGCAATGACATTCCATTATATTTACCTGCCTGAAAATGCCTGAAGTGTCTGAAGCCTTTATGTGTGCATTCCTTTCCCCTGAGCGTTAGTATTCCAGAAGTTGGGCACTGCTGTACGAGAGCTTTTATAAGCTTCACACAGTGTAAGTTTTCACCCAGTGCCCTCAGCCTGAACTGGTTTCCTTCTCACGTCCACGCAGCTCAGTGCTGTAGCACTGCTGCAGTCCCTGGGACGATCTCCTGTTGCACTGATTCCTGCAGCTCACTCTGAGAACACCTGCAGCAGTGCTGCAGCCTTCACAGCTGCTGTGCCGTGCTGTGCACTGTGTCACACACTGTGCACACACACCTCTCCTGTCCCAGATTCGTGTCCTCTGCAGGGATTTGTAAGCACACGGCCAGCGAAGAGGAGGTGGGGGCAGGGACAGGGAAATAGCAATTTACATAATGCGCCTGTTTATCTCAGAGCTGTATCCCTGATGGGATTTTCTTTGCTTGGAGCTCGGCATCCTTCAGCAGACCTTTCCCAGCTGTTTTCTGGGTGTCCTGGAAGTCTGCAGTCACAGAACTGCATTAATGGCAATAGATTTCCTTACAGCATTGGAACTTGGGATTTTTTTCCACCTCTTAACAGTTTGGTAACTGAAATATGAATTGCTTTGTGCTTTTAGAAGTCTTAAGGTGACCTGTCAAAAGCACCGTGTGTGAGAATGCCTGTGAGAATACCCATGGAAAGGAAGCAAACCATCCTTCTGTTTTTTCCTCCTAAAAGCATGCTTGTTTACACCCTTGGAAGAGAGCAGCACCACATTGTGAAAGTGCTGAGGATTGCCAGATGTTCTATTTTTGTTTCATACGTGACAACACATCTTCAGGGCCTACTCTCGATCACTAAGTTACTGAACAGTACATTAGAAATAAGATTGCAACATGCCTTGATTTATGGTGTTGATTTAGGTAGCCACGAGGGATTTTCTCGTTTCCCAAAGAGTTCAGTGTTGCACAATTATGTATACATTGCCACACTTACTCGGCACTGTGGTCCTCAGCTGCAGTTTGCACCGTGTGCACTGTGTGTGTTGCACTCGCAGTGTCTGTCCCTCCCCGGGATGTGGTTTTGCTGGGGCAGGCTCTTGGTGTTCTATGGCTGCTGTGGGGCTGACGCTGTGGGGTGTGGGGTGCATGGTTCCCCCGCTGTTGGCAGCCTATGGGTCTGCTGTGGGATACTTGTGCTTGAGTGTGTTCTGATTCAAAGGGTTGGTTGGTTATTTAGGTTGTTCACAACTCCTTGGGCCTTCGGAGCCTGTGTATGGATGTGCAATACCTTAGTAATGTCCTCCCGCAGCCTCTTGCTTTACCCGTGTATTTTAAAGCAGAAAGTGGTATGGGACAGTCCCATTTCCCGACCACTGCAACATACAGCTTTGTGAGCACAAGTTTTGAAAGCGTCCCTTCTTAGGAATGCTGTTATTGCCTCAGTGATTAGACCTTTGCACGTCCCACAGCCATCATGTGTCAGGGAGGCAGCTTCCCCAGGGCTCCGTGTTTGGCTGGGCTGGTGCTGAGAAACCCACGCACAAACCCGAAGGAGCAGATGGGGCCCTGCTCCTGCGGGCTGTGATCCTGGCAGTGCCACGCCATTGTGTCACACCACAGCTCAGCCCTCGCAGGCCCTCACTGACCGTCTGTTTCTCCCACCTCATCTCCTGTCTCTCCCTAAAGCCGCCGAGTCCCCGGGTCGTGCTGCTGCAGGACCCGTGGTGCTGGCGGTGACAGTGGCCGTGCCCGTGTGCGTCCTGTCCGTCGTGGCCGTGCTGGCTGCCTGCAGCTGCCGGGGCCGACGCTGCGCCCGCGCGAGGACGAAGCCGCCCAACGTGGAGGAGCCGCTCTCCGACTGCAACCTGGTGAGCTCGGGCAAGACGCTCAAGGACCTCATTTACGACATGACGACGTCTGGCTCCGGCTCCGGTATGTGGGCATCTGTGTGTGCTGCATCTCCAACCCACCTCCATCTGGGTCATGGGGTCATAGAGTCGTGTGGGTGCCCCATCCCTGGAGGTGCCTGAGGCCAGGAATGGGCCCTGGGCAGCCTGAGCTGCTGAGGGTTGGAAACGGAGATCTTTAAGGCCCCATCCAACCAAAGCCATTCTATGGTTCTGTGATTAAGGTTGGAAAAGATCACTGGGATCATCTAGTCCCGCTGCAAAACCATCCCTGCAGCCCTTTGGGGTCATCAATCAGAATCCCAGATCCAGTGGGCTTGGAAGGGATTCTGGAGGTCCTGCAGCAGGTTTCTGCAGCAGGTTCCAAGCGCTGGTGATGCTCGTGCTATGTACCATGGGCTGTGGTCAGTGCCATGAGTGGGCACCCCAAGTCCCACACTGAGATGGACTGCACGTGGAGGGAGGGCAGCAGAGCTTTGGTGGGTGCTCTCGTCAGGTAGCCAAGCTCAGTCCCTTGTTCTGGTGCAGAACTCAATACAACGTGATTCAGTGACTCAGTGCTAAAGGAGGCATCACTGCTGACGTGTCATGGCTGGGTGAGTCAGAGGGCTCCCAGTGTCTTCCTGAGGGCACCAAGATACCATTACTGCACACAGTTCTTTGGAGCAGAATCCCAACCTTTGTAATATTTTCCCCTCCCCATATCCTCCCTGCTCTGATGCCCCTGCTGTTATTGAGAACTTGCTAAGTCAGTGAATCCCCAAGTTCCAGTTCATCACTTTGGTGGCATGTCTGATGTGTGTGGCCCAGTGTGCTGTAACTAGAATTCTTATTTATCTGAGAAAATGCACTTATTGTGCCTTATTTTATTAACAGGTGGAAAATATGTATATGGAGCTTAGTTTAGTTGACCATATTTGCCATGAACTGCACGCCTCCGGGACGAGCTTATTGCACTTCCCTCGTGTTTCTTTGTGGGTACAGTGAGTAAACGTTGGCTTTGAGACTTGAGCTGTCCACATGCAGCTGAGCTCTCAGCAGGACTGTCGGGGTGCTGGCCCGCAGCGCTCGGTGCTGGGTTGTTCTCAGTGTGGTGCCATTGCCATTGTGCTCCCTGCAGTGATGCCTGGATGGGCAGTGCAGGGGCAGCAGTGGGATTGAGGTGCTGGGAAACCAGAGCAGAAATTGGATATGTTTGAGTGAGGTGACCTTCAGGCTGTGATCTTTCTTGCTGATCATAGACTCATAGAATGGCCTGGGTTGAAAAGGACCTCAAAGTTTCAACGCCCCTGCCATGAGCAGGGCTACCAACCACTAGAGCAGGCTGCCCAGACCACATCCAGCCTTGCCTTGAGTGCCTCCAGGGATGGAGCATCCACCACTGCTCTAGGCAACCTGTTCCAGTGCATCACCACCCTCTGAGTGAAAAACTTCCTCCTGACATCCAAATTCAAGCTCCTCTGTCTTAGTTTAAAAGCATTCCCCCTTGTCCTATCACTATCCCCCCAGGCAAACAGTTATTCCCCCTCCTGTTTATACACTCCCTTCAAGTACTGGAAGGCCACAATGGGATCTCCCTGGAGCCTTCTCTTCTCCAAGCTGAACCAGCCCAGTTCCCTCAATCTTTCCTTGTTTTGCACTGTTAAAAGCAGGGTTTAAAAAAAATAAGACAAATACAGCACCAAAACAACCAAGGCAAGGGTTTATAGCTAGATAAACAAGGGTAAAGACTATTAGATAGAAAGCCAGATCACAAGGAGATTGCAGATGTGTTAGGGCAAGAGTCTGAAAATAGGGCATGGGACATGGCATCGAACAACTCGGGGAAAAAACAGCACAAAAAAACCAACCCCATCTGAGATCTGAACTGAGGCACGGCCCACCAGGAAACCAGGAGCACACGCAGAGCTACGTGTGCATGAAAATGACACGCTGTTCAGAGCAGTGCACATCAGAGACCATGCACAAGTTGGATGTTATTAATTCTGACGGCTTTTGCATTCCCAGCAGACACGGGCAGGGACAGAGCACGGCTGTGTGTGCTCCAAGCGAGGAAGATGTTAGTTACTGTTGTTCTCAGTACTTCTTGGCCCCTGGGTGCATGACCCATTTCCGAGAGGTAAATGTACAGAGCAGCTGTGCATCCCCGGGCTGAGCCCACTGCGTGTGCCCCGTGCCATGGGGCAGGGCTTGGCTGTCTGGTGTCCAGCAGTGGGCACGATGTGCTTCACCTGGAAAGGAAAATTCAAAACTCAATTTTGGGAAATTTTGCTCTTTGCCATGAGCCGCAATTCACTGGAAGATCTCTGACTTTGGCCCTGGAAAGTTGCTGGTGAACTGGTTCACTGATGCCATCTCTCTGCTCTCTCCCTGCCCCTCTCCCTTCCCTTTCCTGAACCAGGATTACCTCTGCTCGTACAAAGAACGATCGCAAGGACTATTGTTCTGCAGGAGATCGTAGGGAAGGGCCGCTTCGGCGAAGTGTGGCGTGGAAAGTGGTGTGGGGAAGATGTGGCCGTGAAAATCTTCTCCTCCAGAGACGAGCGGTCCTGGTTTCGGGAGGCAGAGATTTATCAGACGGTTATGCTGAGACATGAGAACATCCTGGGCTTTATTGCTGCTGATAACAAGGGTACAGTGGTGTTTCCTCCAACGGCTGGGAAGCAGACATCACCACGTGTCTGCCTGGGGAGGGCTCGGGGTGCACTGGGATCCTGTCTGGGTGCTGGGGTGGGCTGCTCCACGTGCCTTCTCTTAGGCAGCTGTGTCTCCTCTCAACAGACAACGGGACCTGGACCCAGCTGTGGCTCGTGTCTGAGTACCACGAGCAGGGCTCCCTGTTCGACTATCTGAACAGGGGCACGGTGACAGCAGAGGGCATGGTGAGGCTGGCACTGTCCATCGCCAGCGGCCTGGCACACCTGCACATGGAGATTGTGGGCACGCAGGGTGAGTACTCCTCCTCCTCCTGATCCTCTGCCTTCACCTGCGTTATGGGGCAGTGCTGCTGACAGAAATGTGTATTGCTTTGCTGGCAGCAAAGCACTCTACGTGCTGTTGCACTGCAACAGGTGCTCGTAGCATCAATGTATGTGGCATAGTGCAAGCAGAAGGTGGGAAATAACAATCCCGACTGAGTTTGCAGTCCTCTCAGCTTTTCAGATGCAGATTTTCTGAGCTTCAGCACTGTTTCCTTGGGACAGCCCAAGCAGACCCCTCCTTGCCAGTGAGACGCAGAGATGTGCTCTGTAATCGGACGGAGCTCTCCGCTGTTTTGTGATGGTTCAGCAGCACTGCAGCTCTGGTGCGGCTCTGCCGGGTGCTCCTGAGCTGCTCCGGCCATCGTGAGCGAGCATCCGTGGAAGCAGCTGCTGGACGGTGCACTGATGAGCAGTTCCCTAAGAGACTTGGGAGCAGGAATTTGCAGTTCTGTTCCTGAAATACAAATATTTAAACAAAAACACCTTCAAGGTCTTGTTGTCGTTGTTGTTTTAATTGGCTAGGATTGAACAGAGCTTTCCTCGAAACAAAACTGACTGTCATGTCTTTTACAAGGAGTAACACCAAAGCTGATGGCAACTGTTTCTGTTTTGCTTGCTCGTGACGTTACAATTTGCTTTGTGGCCATCAGAACAGCCAGCACTCTCCTTCCCGTGAACAGGCAAGCCCGCGATCGCCCACAGGGACCTCAAGTCCAAGAACATCCTGGTGAAGAGGAACGAGAGCTGCGCCATCGCGGACCTGGGGCTGGCGGTGAAGCACGACTCTGTGCTCAACACCATCGACATCCCCCAGAACCCGCGGGTGGGGACGAGGAGGTGTGGGTGCAGCAGGATGGGGCTGGGGGCAGCCAGCCCAGGGCAGGGGGCTGTGAGGGCCCTTCCAACCCAACCATTCTGTCGTGGTGTGATTCTGTGTTCCCTTTAAAGGTACATGGCTCCCGAGATACTGGATGATGTGATGAACACCAGCATCTTTGAGTCCTTCAAGCGTGCGGACATCTACTCTCTCGGACTGGTGTACTGGGAGATAGCACGAAGGTGTTGTGTTGGAGGTGCGCTGTGTGCCCTTGGCATTCTGCAGTCTGCTTTTAGCCCAGATAAACACAGAGCAATTAAAGGAGCTGTGTCCCTGCCCCTGCACTCTCAATTATCTTGGCAGGATGTGGAGGTGGAAATAAATCTGTTGCTGAGTGTTTGTTCTCCGCTGGGAAATGAAGTGGCCACAAAAGTTGCTCTGTTCCTTCTCGTTGCCCATGAAAACATCAGCCATGTTTTGATCCCAGGGCCGATGCTGTGCGTCTTGTGACCTGTGTGCTGCATCTCTCCTAGGGATCACTGAGGAGTACCAGCTGCCTTACTATGATGCCGTGCCTTCCGACCCCTCCATAGAAGATATGAGAAGGGTGGTTTGCGAGCAGAAGCTCCGACCAAATATTCCAAACCAGTGGCAAAGCTGTGAGGTAAGAGCAGATCTCTAGGAAACCTCTCTAGATGAAGACAGAGCTGCTCTTTGAGACCGAGTGCGGTCAGCGCTCGGCTTCTGCTGCATTTCAATGCGAATCGGTGTCTGGAGTCGTTCCAGCTCCCAGCCCACGCAGGGGAAGCTGTGTCGGCACCAAGTGCTGAACATCTTGCTTTGGCTCTGGAGCGTGGGTCTTAGTGCACGGCGTGCCGTTCTGCCGCCGTTGCAGAGCGCTGTGTTTGGTGTCACGGTGCTGCACGTGGTGCTGAGCACGGCGGCCGGCCCAGCCCTCCCCCACGTTCGTGTGGCCGTTGCTTTGCAGGCGCTGCGGGTGATGGGCCGGATCATGCGTGAGTGCTGGTACGCCAACGGGGCGGCGCGGCTCACTGCGCTGCGCATCAAGAAGACCGTTTCACAGCTCTGCATGCAGGAGGACTCCAAAACCTAACGGCTCCCAGCAGGAAGAGGGGACTGCGTTCTGCTGTTCATCTGTTCACATGTGATATCATTTTTGTTTTTGGTCTACCTCACGTGATGCAGTTCAGTATTGAAGTGCCCAGAGCAGAGCGCTGCCATCAGTTTCATAGCTGCCCGCTGGAAGGGGCCGCTTGTGAACTGTAGCTCTTGCTCTGTACAGCAAGCCACTGTAATGGTTGGGCTGCCTGAGGGAAATGGGATGCTAGGCTAATAGCAGAAAGGAGCTTTAAACACACTGGGCTATTGTGCTTTCTATTCTTGTCACCCCAACGTACTGCAGATTGCTGGGACTGCTTAAAGCATGTCTGTGAGAGAAACCACACACTCCATCCTCAAACCAAGCACAAGACCAAACTTCACTGAGCTTTCTGCAATGCAGGGATCTGGAAAGGGGCTGTCAGTAAGATGCATTTTTAAATACTGTATTTGTTGTTACCTAAGCAAATAAGGTGAAAGTTCCACTGAGCATATCTAATGTGAACAAAAGCATCTATTTGTTTGTTCTTTTTTACTTTTATTTTTATTGTCTTTGTTTCACATGCAGTATTACAGTTAGGAGTTGAAGTTATCCTTTTCATCTGAGTTGAGCGTATCGATCAAGGGCCGATTGATTTCTCACTAGGAAAAGTAGTGCAGGCAGTAGTCTTCTGATGAATATGTAGGGATGGGATGGGAGAAATTCTATGGAAGCTGAGGAAGTCCTGACGTTGTGGCACTGTGCATTTCTGTCCCACTCCATGGCCTGTGTGTTTGAATGCAGTGTTCCAACGCTTTTGATTGCCAGCGTTCACCCTGAGCAGCAATCTTGTTTCTGTTGGTGTCTCTAAAGCCAGGTGGTCCAGAGAAGTAAAACTCAGGGGTGTCCCCAGAGTGGTGAAGACCTGTGGAAACCTGGAGTAGCACCGCAGCTCTGTGGAAGTAAGATTGTGGTGAATTATGGTCCTTAAGTTCAGTATTTGTCATGACACCTCTTACCACGGGCTTCTCACGGAAGAATGGGTTGAGCTTCCGCTGAGTGGGATGATCAGTAGTATCAGTATTCCCCATTTCCTTCTGACACACAAATGAGGATTGCATGGACTCTTACAGATGCCAATTGCCCCATAAGGAGGCTGCAGTGAAACCTGTCTCCTTGAATAACTTGTGTTTGCTTCTGCTTGTGTTGAACAGTGCAAGCCTTTGCCCTGTTCTGTGATCTGATTGCTCAGTGGTGAGAGGATTTCTACCAGACTGCTGGTAGAATTTTTCCAGCACGCTTTCTGAGATACAATCAAAGTCAGCTGATAGATTTTACTCTCATATGCTTCTACTGTATGAACTACACCAAGAGTTCAGCAACTGTGTACTTCCTAAGATGCTGCGAGTGTGCAATCCCAATGGTGATGTTCACTTGAGCATCAAAGGATTTGCAAACCTGAGATTCATTTTGCTTCTATCGAGGATAACTTAGAAAAAACCCCTTGTGCTGCACAGGGACCATCATACTGAGTAACTTCTTTGCTCCTGAGGGAGCCTGAGGCTTCTTAAGATAGAGACTGGTATCTGTAATCTGCAGTTGAAGTGCAGATTCTTGAGCTCCTGGAACGTTTTAGGCCTGGGGATGCTGAAGCTGCTTGCCCCCAGGCCTTCCTGGCCCCTCTAACATGTTATTTTCACCTGAGGGAATTACAATATATTTTTTTAAGTTTACTAGTAGTAAAAACCTACAGTATCCTCTGCAGAACATGAACTGAAAGGGAAAGTTAATGAAGGAACATATATTTTTTTGGACCTCATCTATTTCATGTCTCCTTAAGTCTTCCCCCACGAAATACCCCTCGAGAAGCTTCAGCTGTAATCTCTTTTGCACTACTTTTTATGGCCCTTTGCACTCCTCCAAACTCATTCCCACTCGCAACCCCGTAAGAAATCCCATCAGACACCACTTACATCTGTTGGGAACTCAGGAGCCACCGCTCTGTGTGCTCAGAACCATTTGTGGATGTACAGGGGAGGAAAGCAGTAAGGGGTACAGTGCATCTCTACAGGACATGAGGCACGTGCAATAAGTTCTAACCAAAGGCTCTGAATGTATCTTTGGCATAAACAGACTCTGAATGTATTTTGAATGTAGCTATCACATTTGTGTCTAAGTCTGCTGTGGTTTTTTCAGTCCCCAAAGAGAAACGTGCGGTGTTTTGTCAACCTCAAAAAGCAGCTCGAGTTGTCTGCTGTTCAAAGAAGCATTCGTGTTTTATCTGGGAGTACTGCAGTATTTTAGTATTTAGTGCTGCAGCTCAGTCTGCACCCTGTGAAGTACCCAGCCTAGCGTACACTGCAGCCAGTTATTTTTAAAACTGTTGCTTAAGTTGCTGCGTGAAGTTTCGGGTGTAAATACTCCGTTGAGATGCTGTATTTTGTATGCATATTTTACAGACCAATATACTTTCGGAAAGGTGTGGAGATTTTAATAAATGGAGCGGGCACTGCCGCTGTGTTGCCGTGAAGTGCAGAGCTGTTTGTTGTGTCGGTGCTGGGAGGGCACTGGGGAGGGCTCAGGCAGCTGTAGGCAGCCATGGGCTGTGTGCCCGAGGGAGAGAAGGCTGAGGGCTCTGAGCTGTGCTGACCCACAGCTGACAGGGTGGGGAAGGGGGATGGTGCCGGGCTCTTTGGCCCAACATGTGCTGGCATGTCAGCAGGATGCTGGAGGCTTTCCTGGAGGTGGAGGTGGACACAGCATGCAGTACACGAAGGCTTTGATTTGCAGTGGGCAGGGTCGATGCGGTTTAAGGGTGTCCGTGGTGGTTCAAGGAGGAGCAGTGTGTGCCATAGTTCCCGCTGAGCTCCTACAGGCGGCGGCCGCAGCGCTGGGCTCTCAGTCATGGGATGGCATGGACCTGCCTGCAAACGGCTGCGGCTGCTGGAAGCCAAAGCAAAAGTTCTGTTCTTTCCTGTGCCCGCAGCTCGTGGGAGGGCTGCAGCTCGTGGCAAGGAGTGCTGAAGCCGCTGAGTGCCGGCCGTGTGTGCTGCAGCTCCGGGTGCCTCGCAGGTAGAGCAGCGCGCTCCCGAAGAGCATCACTGCTCCATAGCGCTGCCCGATCTGCAGCAGCTCTCTCTGCCGTGCAGAAATCGGTTCCTGGTGGCACAGGAAGGGCGTCACGGCGCGGTACCCAGACATGCGCTGCCTTCTCGGGCCCTCTCGTGGACGAACGGACCGCTGCAGCTGCGGCTGCTCCGCACTGTGTCCGCTGCGTGGCACGGAGCCGCGGGTGGGTCCGAGGGCGCTGCCGCGGTTCCCAGGTGGTGTCGGGAGGGGTCCGCACCGCCACGGGTGGGGAAGGCTCCAGTGAAACCCACTCTTAGACGCCCAGCGGTGCACAGTGCAGAGGCATGGTGAAATGCCGACGTGCTTATTGCAGCAGTGGGATGCAGGCAATGGACCACAAAGGATGGGTTTATACACAAACACGAGTGTTCATATATATATTAGAACCGTACAAATGTCTGCATTGCACTGATAAAACTGGGGATTTTTTTAGGGTCTGCTCTCTTCCACCTGCTTACCTTCATCAAATGACAGCCATGTACTTGCTGTGTGTTCATTTGTGTGTTCATTTAAAAGCGAACTGTGCAGATTCTCCATGTACTTATGGATTGCTGGAGCTGCACTCTGATGATCCATTGCAGATCACCTTTCTGATTTCAATGGTAAGTTAAATGAGAGCTGCTGGAAACTTACTGGCTGTAGAAAGGCTGCCAAGAGCCTTGCTTGTGACCGTTGTCTTACACTGTGCAGGTGTTTGAAAATTTCATGTCAAATCATGGCAGCTGAGGTGAGTCATACAACCTTGCAGGGCGATTTCAGCCCTCAGCATGGGGGCTGTTGCTGAAGACTTCTTGATAATTAGCTGTGTTTTATGAATATCTTTATTGCTGGTTAGGAAATGGAAAGGAGCTCACGAGACAGCCCAGCAGAGCAGGGCAGAGGCACAGGGGGTGATGCTCATTTGGGTTTGCAGACCGTTGCTCTGAGTCAGTGCATGGCTTGCCAGCTGCCTGTCAAGTGGAAAATCTGGTGGCACAAAGGACAAGTAGATTAACAAAATGGCTTTTGTGGCTTTTCTATACATATGTACAAGTGCAAAAACACAAAACCTTCTAAAAATACCGAGAGAGGCTCTTTGTTTGGGATGGTGCAGCACAGGGACGCGCTGTGTGGGGACATGATGCTGCCCGTTGTGTCCTGGCTGGCCTCCCCAGCACGGTGTGCTCTGCCCTGGGCTGCCCTGTGTGCTCTGCCCTGGGCTGCAGGATGCCACCTTGGGCCCGGCCTCACTGTGATGGGTGTGTGGGCAAATGTGCATGTCCTTGTCCCCATGGTGAGACCGGTGGGGCTGGTGCTGTGGTTCTCACAGGACCCTGATCTGATGGGAGGTTTAATTTCAATTCTTGGCTTGTTTGGAGATGTGTCACTCGGTTTCAGACACGTAAGAGAGGGGTTGCCTGAGGAACTGAAATGCAGTTTGTTTTCAGAGGGACTCAGTGTGGTGATGGTGGGCAGGAGAGGAGGAAGAGGCTTTGAGTCACTGTGTCCCTGCATTACTCAGCCTGCTGTAGGCACTGCTGCTGTCTCTGAGGTACAGCTGTGCTCTGATAAGATGGAAGAGCTTTCCTCTCATCACACACTGCTTTCCTTCCCCTCTTTCCTTCTTCAGGAACCCCAGTGAGACACAGTTGGGCAGCATCCTTCAAACAGACATTCAGTGTCACGTGGGGGATAACTCCCTGGAGCGTTACAGATCATTTCTGTCGAGGAATTGGGACTTATAGGAATGGAAAATAAAAATCACTTTGTTGGTTACCATGCCCCAAAGTATTGTCAGCTCTTTTTAAAAAGTGGGATACACTGTTTCTCTGCCTCCTGTCTTCCCTATATCACCCACAAAATCTGGGTTGTGTCCATCTTTTGATAGCCTGGATTTTTGGTACCAGGAACAAGTGCTGTGATGAGATAACCTTACCTCTTACCTCACCCCCGAGGCCAGGACACGTGCACCACTGAGCGTCAGAGCCCAGGCACATGCTGCAAGAAGCCAAGCCGTGGGGCTGGAGCTGGCTGCGCACCTCGTGGTCAGGAAACACCTTCAGTGCCCCACTGTCCTTTCCCGTCCCCACAAGGCAGGAGCCAGGTCTGCTTGGTCTGCAGCACTGGGCTGCTTGGCTCTTTCCTCAAGTTGTTTTTTACTTCCTTTTGAGCTCTGAACGTTTTTGAAGACTGCTACAGCAAAACAGCATTTTTTAATAGCTTGTAGTATCCTATTTGCCATCTATCATTCTTAAGAAGTATTTTACATCACAGAATCACAGAATGGCTTGGGTTGGAAGGGACCTCAGAGGCCAACACCCTTGCCCAAACAAGGGATCAGGAACCCCTCCAGCCTGGCTCTAACACCGGCTTGGTTGAGGCATGCACAACCTCCCTGGACATGGAGCGGGCGTATCCGCATCGCCCCGGCCCTCCTCTCGGTGCTCAGGCTCTGCAGCACCTGATGCATCTGTCCCTGTGCTTTACATTGCCATTGCTCACAAACCTAATTTGCTGCGTGAGTCACTGCTCCGCACCAGCGCTCAGCTAATGGGACTGCAGAGCAAGGGCAGAGCAGTGGTTTCAGCTTCTACTTTCAGGCCGTGGCCTTTAGCTCTCACTTCCCTCCCCGTGGCTGGAAAATCATGCGCTGACACTGTTGTCCAAAGAAAGCATTTATTTTCCTGCCTTTGCCAAAAGGAAATCTGAGCAAAGCGAAGGAGGCCGAGCAAGTGAAAGAATGAACAAGCTGAGCTCAGGCAAGTGTCTAAAGCAAACAGCTCTTTAAGGACACGTTATTACAGCCAGTAGAATCTGCTCAGTAAGAATCGTTACTGTGTGCAGGAACGGAAAAATTAAGCAGATTTCTGTAGCTGCCAAGCCTAGTTCTTAACTCTCGCATGAGCACAAACACACGGAGCAGCCCTGGTGAGCTGCAAGAAGAGATTTATGTAATGTGCACCTAAACCACAAGTCACATGGCCCGCTTTCCGCTTTCATACTTTTTGACCGCTCGGAGAGGGGAGCGCCCGAGCTCCCTCGGCTGTGCTTCACGATGCTGCAATAAGTGCCCTTCCACGAGCATGTCCCTGCGGCGGCTCGCCCAGCAGAGCCAGCGTGCCGGCGGTGGGGAGCGGGCTGTGCAGATGGACAGCAGGAGGCTGCAGCAGTTGGCCAGCACGGTGGGGACGCTGCCGCGGAGCCGCAAGCAGGTAGGGCATCTCCGGCCCTGCAGGGCACTGCGGGCACAGTGGGAGTTTGGGTCTCAATGGACTTGAAAGAGCAGCCATCGTGAGGGAGCACTGCCAGGAGGAGGTGTGGGAGGAGGCTGTCCGTGGGTGCTGGGGGCCAGCAGAGCTTCTGCAGCTGGGATCCTGCCCGGGCTGCGGTTCTGCTTTGTTCCAGGCGTGCTGTGAGGAGCAGAGGATCCCGCTGCCTGCTGTTCCCTTAAACTTTGGGTGTGCTTCGTTGTGGTGGCCTGGCTGGGCTTTGTTCTGCATCTCTGGCAGGAGGCACCGATCGCGAGTTGTTTCCTTCCAAACTTTGGGGCATTCTGCTTCATCTATTGTAGCTGCTTTGGCTGTCACTGAGCTTTTCATAGAATCAATCACAGGGCCACAGCATGGTTGTATTGGATGGGAGCTCACAGCCCCCAGCCCCACCGCTGCCGTGTGCTGGCTGCCCCCAGCTCGGGCTGCCCAGGGCCCATCCACAGTATGGGGCACCTCCAGGGATGGGGCACCACAGCTCGAGGCGGTGCCGGGGCCAAACTGCCTCTGGGTAAAGAATTTCGTCCTCACATCTGACCTAAATGTCCCCTCTTTTAGTCAAAGACACTCCCCTTGTCCTGTCCCTATCTGCCCATGTACAAAGTCAGTCTGCCTCCTATTTATAAGCTCTCTTTTCATGCAGAACAGAAAATTTCTGTTGTTTGCAACTGGAGTCCAACAAAACTGCCTTTTGCTGCTGCTGTAAATTGCCAGCTGAGCAATTGTAGTTCACCTGTTTGTCTGGTGTGAATAAGCCTAAATTGAAAGTGCTTGAAATGCGTTATGATCTTGAAGTGTTATTGGAAATCTGGTACGTAATGTCCGTACACTGAAGGCTCTGCTTTGTGCACATTCCACCCATACAGTCCTGGGGATGTAAAGGACAGGCAGAACCAGATGTGTGCTGGGCACGCCATCACTGCGTTGGTGCAACCACCAGCAGCAGTGACAGAGCAGCACTTGGTGGTCCTGGCACAGATAAATGAGCAATAATGGCCATGACATGTCTGTGTGTGTTAATGAAGGACTCCAACCCATGTGCCAGGCTGGGACCATGCAGCCCGTGCTCATGCCTGCAGTAAACTTTTTCTCCTTATCCAGTGCGTTGCTGCACGGTACTCCTCCCTGCTCCACTCTCCCCCCTTGAACACAAGTTTATGAGATGGATGTGGTGGTTGCACATGGCATGGCTTTACACCATTGAAGCCTGGGACATTTTAGTATATCAGCTACACAATCTAATGGCAGTGTAATTCCTTATTTGTGGGTTATGTTTATGGAAAGCATCAATGCTTAAGTGCTGTTCCTGGATTTTTTCAGGCCTCTGTAGGCACAGACCTGCCTTGCCTGAAGCAGGGATGCCGGGTGCTTGTTGCCATGGCCATGCATCAGCCTGGAAATGCTATTTGGCCACCACTAGTAGCTGCTGCCAGCTGCCTGCAGCTCTGTGTGTGTGTGCATGCGTGTCTCTGCTTTCCACTTTTTTTGATTGGTGTTAAATTTACAAAAACCAACTGATTTTTTCAGGGGAGAAGTGTGAAAGAGAGATGAGATCTCAGCATAACAGAAGTTTTGGGCACCGTAAAGGTGATAGTTACAGCGTCAGTGAAAATGTGGGCTGAAAATCCCTGGCTTATATAGTCTTGGAGTCTCCCTGCTTTAGTGTTGAATGCTGGTTCTCCTCTGATGCTCTATCGAACACAGCATTCCTCTTTAGCAGTGGTGCCTCTCGTCCTTCCCATTTCTGCTCTCCTGGGAAGTTGCACCTCCAGCAGTTTTTGTAAAGAGTTCCCTCCTCCAGGAGCTGTCCCCATCAGATTTTTTTCCTGGGTTTCATCAGAAATTGTTCTCTGGCACTCTGAGGTGTGAGCACCTCCTGCCTCAAGCCCCTCTGGCTCGTGCTACTGCAGGTCCCCAGCCACGTCTCGCTGTGCTCACCTCTTCCTTGGGAGCGATATCAGAGAGCTGATGTGGAAAGGCCACATTGTCACCCCTGATTGTACCTTGTCAGTGCTGAATGCTGTGCTTAAAAGATTTGGAAAAAAGCAAGAGCCGGTCTATGCCATTTGGGAGGGACCAATTTCCAGCCTAACAGCAACACAGCAGCATTCCCCCAGCCTCCTGCTGGCCGTGGGGAACCCCAACGAACTGTGACCCCACTGATGCTTTTCCTCTCCCATTTCTGCTTGCAGCTCACTCTGACCAGATCCAGCTCCCTGGGGGACTGCTCCCGGCCGCAGAGGTACGGCGATGCCCTGCTAGCTGTGCACACACAGTGAAGCCCTGGGAGGGATGGTGGTGGGTGGGGGTCTGGCCCAGAAAATGTAGTGATGTACTCAGAGAACAAGGCCTCACAGTAGGACAGGATCGCTCCTGGGGGATGTAGGGTGGAGGGGCTCCGGAGTGGAGTCAGGAAGATAAGATATCCCAGTTGAAAAGGACCCACAGGGATCAGCGAGCCCCACACAGCCCCATTGAAACCCAATGTCTGAGGGCAGGTCCCAGTGCTCCCTGAGCTCTGGCAGCTCGGGGCTGCGCCCGATGCCATCTGCGGCACAGCCTTTCCCTGCTATACAACCCAGGTAATTCTGAGTGTTTTTCTTGCAGACACCTCGTTGCTATATTCAAAGAAGATAAAGAGGCATTTGGGTTTGAAATCCAGGTAAGACTTATGTGACAAATTGATTCATTTAAAGATAAAGAACTGTGCAAAATCTTCCACATTGCATCCTCCAAACTAGATCAATGCAGGATTGGGTAGAGAAAGATAGGAGAAAGTTCCTCGTGAAACTGAGGCGCTGAGAAAGCAGTACAGAAATGGGATGAGCTTCTGAGGAGTTCTCATAGGTCACAGATGAGAGCTTTGTCCCACTGCAAGTTGGAGTGCTGAGAGTAGGAGACATCTCAGATACGAAGTGAGCAAAGGGAATGGGAATGCCTTCTTTCCTCCTCAGGTGATCATATTTTCAAAGAACATCACATGGAAATATTTTTATATAAATAGAGAGAGATTAAAACCCTCTCATTTTTCTAACATACCTCATGCCTGCCATACGGGAAGGGATGGCAGTGCCCACATCAGAGCGCTGAGGGACATGCTGGCTTCAGTGAAAGCAGTGCTCCAGGGAAAGCCTGGCTTGTTCAGAGCTGGCTCTGTGACTAACGGCTGTGTAAGTGTTCAGCTCAGGGACACTTAGTGAGAGCTCTCAGAAGGGAAGATAATTGAGACAATCATCGGGCTTTTGTATAAATTGCCAGGACAGATTTTCATTATATGCGACACTCTGATTAAAAATAATTGTTGCTGAAGTATTTCTTCCTCAATGAAGGTTCAGTGTGAGCGTTTCACTAGAAAGTCCAGGCTGTGAAATGACAGCGCCTGTTTGGCACTAAGCATGAGCCATTATTTAAAAGCTGCAGTTTCATTATCACTGCGATTTGAATATAGGCAAAGCAGAATAGGAGGATGTGAAATTCGAGGTCTGCCATCTGCAAGGAGCTTACCACAGTTACAGTGATGGCTGAACGCAGTCTCTCGTGTGCTGCTGCTCGTGCTGGTACTTCCCACTCACTGACTCTGGTGGTGAGGTGAACATGGTTTCTCTGTCTGTGCACAGACATTTGCACATCAGCTGCTCCGAGTCACATCTCTCCCGGTACTGTGGCCACCTACAGCCAGTTATACACTCTAAAGCAATGGCCCGGCTTTCTTCTGTGGTCTGTGAAGGGAGGAAGGCACGTGGAGGGGGAAGCCTGCCATCCTGGTCTGAAATGGGGCTCTTAGGGCCATTAGTCACTCTGACATCTGCCTCTCTGGGTGGCTGTGGTGGGGATGCTGAGCTGGTGGCCAGCTGGTGCCTCAGCTAGGCATGGGGAATCCCATCCTGCTTCTCTGGGCCACTCAAGCTGGTCCAAATAAAAAGGCGAGCGCATCCTACTGCCTTGAATATGCAGTGCTCTATCCTTCAGAGCCCTCGTGTGGTGTTCTCAGTTTAGCTGAAGGTTTTGCTGATGGTTTTAAGGCTGGAATCACTGCCTTGGTATGATTTACCCTAATAAACTCTGAACTCATGGTAGAATTCATCCCTGCCTGCTCAGTGCTGACTGAGGATTTTGGGAATCCATCATGACATATATAAGGTAGATTTGGCTGTCATAGGTTTTCAGGAACTTCAGCTTCAGTCTTCAACATCCTCTTGGCAGAGGATGTGGCTGAATACTGATATTTGCATGCAACCCGAAGTACATTTCCTGTCACTGCAAGATCTGCTCAGGTCATATCTCTCAGTTTAGAATTTTTCTAAATGAATGTCAAAGTTGACAAGAGGACAATGGGTTTTACTAAGAGTTATTTAACGTACATTTAAATGTATATGTCAGGAATTTAAACCGGGGAGAGGGGGGGGAAGGGGGGGAAACACTGCCCTCCAACGTTACGAGACCATTTCTGACTGTTAGGTTATGCCTCTTTAGTGTTCTCACTTTTATAATATAACCTGCTCACTACAGCATTCTTATCTTAAAAGAGCTGTCTGAAATAAAATCAGATCATAAGACAGTATTTTAGATATTACTTGTTCTCATGGCTTTAATATTAGCAGCACATTTTCTTTGCTATTTACAGACTATTAGATTTCCAAACCAAAACGATTACTCCTTGGAGGTATGCACTTGTGTCTGCAAAATTCAAGAGGAGAGTCCTGCCCATGTTTCTGGCCTTCAAATCGGTAATGACTTGTGTTCTCTCCTTCGTATGGGTGCCCCTATTTGCTCTTCTCCACGTTAGTTTTGTTTTAGGAAATGTGGAAGCAATGTGCATCCTGAAGATGCTCATCGTAGCCTCTGCTTATCTCTACAGGTGATATTCTTGCCAATGTCAATGGAGTGAACACTGATGGTTTTAGTCACAAGCAAATTGTAGACTTGATAAAGTCTTCAGGGAACTATTTAAGGTAGGCACCTGCCCTTCACAGTGTTTTGAGTTCAACGCTGTCCTACTGGAAGCCAGCAGACCTTGTGCTAAGTAGCAGTGCCACGTTGCCACAGACACGCAGGGCTGTGACGTGCACCTCTGGCCCATGCTGTGACTCTGCCCATCCCACAGCAGCTGCTGAACCCAGGTACCCAAAGTCCTTCTTCTTTCCAGGTTGGAGACTGTCAATGGGGCCCTGTTCCTGAGGAAGATGGAGCTGGAGACCAAGCTGCAGCTGCTGAAGGTAATGCAGGGAACCACCACACTGCTGTCCAACACAGTGCAGCCATGGGCCTGCTGTTCATGGGGACAGCCAGGGGGCCGTGTGCCCTTAGTGCTGCTGCTGCCACCCCAGTGCCTTCCTGGGGGATGCTGCAGGGGTCGGGTGCCACTGTTGTGTGTGGGGAAGATGTCAGCACCACCTCACTAAGTGTGGCATTGCTCCGGCTGCAGCACCAGGTGCTCTCTGACACACAGGTCTCCAGCTCTGGCAAAGGGTCTCTGTGAGCCCCTAGGCATTTTCTGAGTGTTTGTCCTGCCAGGGATGCTGAGCTTCTCCAGCTAAAAAGCTGCCTGATTTAGGGAAGAAAAAATGTTGACCAGATGTTGTAGGTTTGTTTTTCATTAGGTCGAATGAGGAAAAAGTAATCAAAAAATCATTTTGATAATTTCAGCCTCTTCTTAAGACAACTTTGTCCTCTTCTTAAACTTGGCCAGACTGAAAATTAACGAGTGCTCAAAGTGAGGAGTGAGCTGAGCCAGCATTTGGGAAATGCCGAGACATGATGTGTAGGCACTCCGGAGTATTCTTGACTGATGGAGAGTTTTTCCTCACGGCAGCACTGAGCCAAGGCCCTCCCTGCTGGAGGAGGCCTGCTAAGCCCTGGGAAAGCAGTGCTGTGCTGGCAAAAAGAGGGCACACCTCCGCATCCTGGAGGCAAGCGGCGCTCTGTGGGAACCTGCTTCATTTCAAGTGTTTTGCAACTTTGTGAAAGTGTGAATGACACTCAGCTCTTTTTATCCTTCGCAGCAAACTCTGCAGCAGAAGTGGGTGGAGCTGCGCTCCCTGCTCTTACAGGAACAGCGCTTGCTGCATGGTGAGTCTCCGTTTCCGGGTGGGAAACCGCAGTGCTGCTGAGATCTCTGGGCTGAGCAGCACCAGGCACTCCTCCAACCTGGTTTCCATCTACTTTCTTTTCTCCGTGTTAATGAGGGCACGGGGCTGACCCCTGGGGATGCTTATTATCAGTGGTTAATGAGTTTGGGTGCTAGGCTGACGCATGAGTTCTAGGAGAGGAGTTCACTCACGTGGGTTGCAAAGCTTTTCTATTCTCTTTTTAACCGGACTTAAAAACAAAGAAGCCCTCCCCTCTTTATGGGATGCCTGGGGAGAAACTTTGCTTCTGCATTTTGGGGCAAGGCAGCTGTGAAGAGTCCCATATAGCTGGAAAAGTGGCGTGAGATGTGGTGATGGGTAAGATATTGCCTGGCCCAATGGTGGGGTGGAGGGGCAGGAGATCTGGCCGGGACAAAGGCCCAGCTCGTGGCCTTGACTGAGCAGAGAAGAGGAGCCAGGCTGGCTTCTCGGCAGCAGATCTAGGCAGCTCTGCAGAGGCATAGGCTGTGTCTGCTTGCAGGAGCTTGCTGATGCTGTTGAATAATGTTCCTCCTTGACCTGTGCTTCCAGGGGAGGTGAACGACAACGCTCTGCTGGAGCTGGAAGAGTCCAACATACTTGGGGACTGCGTGCCAGGACCGCTCTCTCCAACCAAGACCCGTTTCTCCAGCGAGAGCAGCTCCTGGAGCCGGCTGAGCTCCATGACCCTGGACAGTGAGGACAGCTTCTACCAAAGCGGTGCCTTCGACGACTCCGCGGCAGAGAGCCTGAGCCGCCAGTCCAGCGTGGACGACGAGTGCTTCCTGCCCAGGGATAGCGATGGCACGGCGGGGAGGTGCTCCCTGCGCAGGCACCGCAGCATCAGCCTGGCCAGCAGCGGCTCCATGTCCCCGATCTGGGAGAGCGGTGGCAGCTCCAGCAGCTTTGGGACACTCCCGCGGAAGAGCAGGAGATCGAGCGTCCGAAAGCATCTTCTGAAGTTCATTCCAGGCCTTCACCGGGCGCTGGAGGAGGAGGAAAGCCGGGTGTGACACCGCGATGGGGCCGGACCCACACAGGAGCTCCCCCAGGGGCAGGTGGAGCGTGAGGCTGCAGTTGTTCCTTACCCACACAGCCTTACACCAGGACTGATGGTATTTAAAACACTCTGGTTTATTAGTTATTCTACTTCTTAATCAGAGTGAATGGTGGACTTCTTCCTTAACGTAACAAATGACCAGCTCCAAGAGGTGAAGATCTTTGAAGAATTCCCTCAGCATATGTAGTGTTAATGACAGGTTTTAATTGAGCACAGATTTTCTATTTATTTTCTGTTACTGACATCAGGTTTCAGAGGTCTTTAATAAAGCTAGAGCTTCTACTAAAGCCAGTGACCAGGTCCCACGAGGAGCGGGGCAGAGCCCGGACCTCACACAGGGGTAGGCCCCAGAGGTGACACTGGGACACCGCTCGGCTGAACCTCCCTTACCACAGGGGATGTACAGCATAAATGCCCTGGGTCATGTGGCAGAATGCTGCACCTGCCCTGTGCTGCAGAACTGCTCCATGAGGATGGAGGAGAACCTCTGTGATGCTGACTTGTGCAGGACGGAAGGCATCAGTGCTGGTACAAGAGGGATGTGCTGGAGCAGGGTGCATGGTGGTGCGTGCAGGGTGAGTGTGCTGGAGAGCAGCAGCAGCACTGGGCAGAGGTCCCTTCCAACACAACCCATTCCATGGTTCTGTGTGTTTGGGAGGGAGGGAGGAAAACAGGCTGGTGGCAATGCTGAGATGCTTAAGGGAGCAACCCAAGGGTGTGGGGCCACGGGAGTGGGACGCTCTGTGCCCCATGTTGTGATGCAGCTTGGCAGCATGGTAATTTGGGTCCTGCTGAAGCCATGGGACTTTTTTGTGCCATTCCTACCAGGCTTGCTAGAAGAGCATTTTGTGTGCTGCATCAGCCTAGTGTGTGCTGGGTGTCATCACCATCACCCCTTGAGGTTACTGTGGTCAGATCAGCTTACTGGAATTGCAACAGGTTGGGGAAAATGCTTGTCAGCATGCCATGGTCTGAGCATGCTGTTCAGGCCCACTGAGCTCATAACGCTGTGGTGCCGAGGCAGACGTTCACCACGAGAATGAGCAGGGATGGCTGTGCGGTGGTGCAGCCAACCCATGGCCAGGGCTCACCATGGCTCTCCTCACTGGAGCTCCTTTCTTGACACAGAGGTTTCATCCTGTGGTTTGTTGTCCCGAGGTGCAGCTTCCTGTTGCCAGCAGAGGTGATTGAAAGAGTGAAGAGAAGCAGACATCACTCCCAGTGAACACTGATGGCACAGAGCTGTCTGAGTGACAGCAGCCATGGCCACCATGACCAGGCAGTCCGGTTGTTTTAATGCCCAGAGGAGATCCTGCCTTTAAAAAGGGACATTACACTCAGTCATGATTCTGCAGCGTGGAGAGGCAGGAATTACCATCTTGTACGTCCTGCCAAGCAACATGCCTGACTTAGTGGTGGAAAGATGTCTGACTTGGCCAGTTTGTTTGCTTGTCCTTACTGAGTGATGCCTGGGGAAGCCGTACCTTCCAAGTCCATCTCAGTATTCAGATTAAACACCAGAAACACACAGATAGCAAATGGGCAAACAGCCCTCCTCAGTGCATAGTGCTGTGAAGAAACAGGCTGAGAATTCCTCATGTGCCCTCACTTATAAGTAAATCTATGGTTTATTTTTGGGGCTTCCAGGAAAACAGGGGCATCTCCACCCCTGCAGCTCCCCAGAAACACGCTTTGCACTGCCACCACACGCTGCCTTGGTGCAGCTGCTTTGTGCAGGCTGTGGGTGCCGGGCTGGGCTCTCGTGTTGCTCACATCCTGCTCCTCCTTTTGCTTTTGAAAAGGTGTTCAAAATGCAGCGTGAGCTCTACCCCCTGGGGCTGCATCTCGGTGGCCATTAATGCAGTTTTATGGTCCCAAGCAGTGACTACTGGTGCAGGAGGGTAACTGGCAGTGCTGGGTGATGTGTACCTGCCTGCTGGTAGCACGGAGGGGCCCAGCACACCCGTGCACCCGACTGGCCTGAGAAACACCTCAAAAAGGCTGTTAGGGAGGGGCTGCTGTCGCCGCAGCGGTGAGAGGGTGCTCTGGTTGCTACAGCACAGTGTGTGAGCACAGCACGGTGTTTTGGCTGCCAGAAGCCGCACAGTGCATCAAAAACAGGATGTGGGCGATCGCAGCACTGCAGTAGGGCTGGGGACCGGCGGGGAG
>VXAB01003184.1:518174-539958 GCA_013399175.1 Odontophorus gujanensis | reverse complement strand
AAAAAAAAAAGCCCCAAAACAAAACATCGGCGCAATCAGCGGAGGGGGCAATTAATGGCAGCTGCAAAAGTGCGCTCGGGAGCACAATCGGGCGCTGCGGGGGATGCTCGTGGCTCCCGCTGGGCTCTGCGTGCCCCTATTGACCCCTCCTCCTGACACCGGGGTTGCTAAATCGGTGCCGAGCCGTTCCTTCCACCCACCCCTTAGTCACTCTTCCTTGGCACCGAGGAGAGGTGGGTGGCAAACGAATGCGAGGCTCAGGGATTTCAAGAAAAGGGATGGGTGTAAGGGACCAACGGGCGGGACGGGCAGCCCGTACAGACAGGCAGACCTGGCTCCAGGCGGAGGGAACACGTGGGATGCAGACTAGGGCAACCCGGAGCTTCGGTCCCATCTCGTGCCTCCTCACTCTGATGCTATCGTTCGCCCTCAATCGCTGTTTTCCCCTCCTGAAAGCCTTTATTTGCTGCGGGCAGGTACGGTCCTGCTCAGCACACGCTCCGGTGAGGCATCTGCGGCATGCAGGAGGTGGGCAGCTGCCGAGCAGGCTCTGTGCAACCAGGAGCAGAGGGCTGGGGCAGCTCCCCTCCTCCTTTGGGACCGTCCAGAAACCCGTCCCCGTCTGCTCTCACTCCCTGACACTCCGAAGTGCTGCGTGGATAAGCGTGACAATAGCACTGCTGCAGCAAACTGCTGCTAAAGCCCCTGAATGCTGCATGCAGTAGTTCTGCTGGGGGTACTGAAGCCCCTCTGCCTGATTCAGCACTGCAGTCTGGGGGCTGTGAGCTGCTGCAGGTGGGTGGCAGTGGGCAGGAGCGATGTGGGATCAGTTAAAAATAGCAGGGAGTGCACGGAGCTTTGGCACGTGGGTCACAGAGGCTTTCCTGCGGGGGCTGTTTTGGAGTGGTGGTAAGAAAAGGGCCTCCTGGAGTGGAAGGCTCAGTGGGTTGGCTCTGGAAGTGGTGGATGCGAGCACGTGTGGCCGTTGCTTTGTCGTGGAGAGGAAAAAAGAGGAGCAGGGGGTGCTCTGTTGCAGAAGTGGGGCTGGGATGCTGTCCCTGCAGTGCTTTGCAGCTGGGAGCTTGAGCGCTGTGTTCTGACCTTCCTCTTCCTCCTGCAAAGTTCTGAGCTCAGAGTGATCTCCGTTACTCACCTGCAAAGGCTCTGCAAGGCAGCTCCTTCCAGCAGAGGGTAGCAATGCACGAGCATGCTGCCTTCCTTGGAATAAGGGGGCTTTTCATTACTAGGGGTCCTCACCTTCGGAGCAAGCATCTCTCCTCCACGGAGCAGCAGCGTTCCTCGAGGTTTCCTGCATGCAGAAGGGGGAAATGCGGCCGCTTCCAATCCTGCATGAGCAAAGAGAACAGTGTCAGAGGGAAAGTTGGAAGGAGTATCTCAATATTTAATTGCCCTTAAGCAAAACATCAGCCATAACAGCACTGTGTGGCAGACGTGCCCCTCTGAAACGCGAGTGGCTGTTCATTTTTTTTTTTTAAACAATTAAACGACATCTCCATCAGCCAGTTATGGATGATCTCGTTTGAAGGTTAATTGAATATTCCTTGCAACTTTGATGTGCATTTCTCTTTGGAGAGAACTGCTCCATTTGGCAGCCAGGCATTAAAGGGGTGGAATGCGCAACGGGCCAAGTCGGGATAAAAAGAGGAGGAGGGAAATGAGAAGCGAGAAATGAATTTGCCTTTTTCCTTCTGTGGCTGCTGCGCTGAAGCAGTTGAGCAGAGCAGGGATGGGGGAATGTAATGCTCTGGAAAGCAAAAGGAGCTGAAGGAGATGAGCAGACAGCAGCAGCACAGCAGATGCTCTGCATGGCTGGGACTGAGCCTGGCTCGCTGTCAACATGCGGAAGTTGCCTTTTCTCAGCTCGCTCTTGGCTGAGCACTGTGTGGGGTCCAAAAATACCCAGGATGAGAGAAATGGCAGCACAACAGGTATCGCAGACAGGGAAGGATGGTGCAGAAGGAGTGCATGGCTTTGCTCTGCGGCTTGGGTGCCAGGAAACCAACGTGGGCTTAACACAGTGAGCCTTGGTTTGGTGGAAGAAGTCCTACCTTAGAGAAATTCTTCCCCTCATGCTCAGCCTTCTTGCTAAGCTCAGGGGTTGAGAGTGCTCAGCTATCCAGACCACTTATTTCCCCTCCCAGCGTTTAGCAGAGAAAGTGGATTTGCTTTTGTAGCTCCAAAAGGCAATGAAAGCCCACAGGAGGGGAAGAGCCAGCAGCATGGAGACAACGAGGGCTCCTGGCTGCTCCTCTGCCTGCTGGGGGGGGGGATGAGGCAAGAAGAGCACTGCAGATGGAGCCTGGTCTCCATGGCAGCTCACAGTTCTAAATTTTCCCCTGCCCATGGAGAGGATGCTTCTCCTCTGTGTGCTCTGAGGGGGGGAGGGCTGCAGAAGAAAGAGCCTCAGTTTAGTGGGGGGTTTTTTTGAGGCAGTTTGAGGGAATGGGAGAAACCCTTGGTGCTACCACCTTGGCAGAACGCAGAGGGAAACAGACACTCCATCACTCACACCTATGGTTGGGGGCAAAAAAGCAAAAGCCCATGGAAAACCAGGAGGAACTGTATTTAGGGCACGTCTCTGGTTACGTGAAGCTCCTGCTATTTCTGGCTGGATCCTTCTCATCAATGAGATCCCGGAAAGAGCACAGGGAAGACGTGTGGGACACCCCCTGATGAGCTGTAGGGATGGAGGGACAGCGTTCTGCACATCCCGACCACGCTCAGGGGCACCTGCCAGGCGAGGCAGCCCCTTGCCAGCCCCCTTTTTCGGGTGCCCCCCCCCCCTCCATCCTCACACCCTGACAGATTGTGTTTTATAGGGTCGGAAATAGATGCGTGAGAAGGGGCCTCGCAGATCCCAAGTGAAAGCCATGCTCAGCTGTCACCCACCCCAGCACCAGCTGCCGGCCCCAGACGGTTCCCAAAATAAGCAGCCCACAGCTCCTGGGCACGGCATGGCCGCTTCCCACCTGCCAGCCCTACAGGGCCCTCTCAGCTCCCGTCCTGGGGGTGCAAAATCCCCACCCCAGAGCTCAAGAGGGGAATCCTGGGTGCCACCAGACCTGAGCGTTTCTGCGTTCCTAATTAGCAGGGCTTTAATTGCAGCGTTCGCTGCTTGTTAGCAGGAAAAGCCAGATGCTCTTAGGAGCGAAGCAAGCTGAAAGGATCTTTCTCCCCACCCAAGGAATATTTAACTATGTCTCATGCAAACATTTCCTTTGTGCTGGGAACATGAGCGTGGGGATGTGTGGGTGCTGCTCCTCTGCTGATTCACCAACAAGTGCCAGGGTCCATCCACCACGGGAGAAGAGCAAAGCTGGAGCAGCTCACAGTGCTCCTGTGTGGCACAGGTGGGATTCTTTGTGTGTGGCCAGGTGAAGGCTGGGAGCTGGTCCTCTGCCAGATGTTTCCATAGGAACACTACAGGGCAGCGCATCCCTGAGCTGGAGGGCTCTAAGGGCAGTGCATTGTAGGGCAGCCCCTTTGGGAACCATCTCCTTTGGGTACCAGCATCCTTGGGTACCAGAAATCACAGCTTTTCCTGGGTATAACTGCCTGGTGCAGCCATCCAGCACCAAATGCTTCTAGTTCACCTTGCTCCTTAGTCCCTCTCTGGGTAGAGAGACAGAAAGCATGATCTGTCACTTCTGCAGCCCACGTACCTGCTTGTGCTATTAGATGAACCGTCCAGTAAGCGTTTGCTGCAGGGAAAGCACCAGGCTCTGCAGGAATGTAGGCACTTGAAGTCAGGGCTTTGCTGACTTGAATTTCTGCAGGTTGTGCAATCATCCCCAGCAGGGCAGGAGCCTCTCCCTGCCTGCAGTGGGGTTTCTGCACAGGGAAATGCAGCGGCTTCCCCACAGAGGGATCAGACAGAGTGAGAGGAGGCATTGCACAGCGGGTGTTGAGTCAATATCCTCTCGGGCTCTCTCTGCCAATATGATTCATTGTTAATTCAAGAAATTCCTCTTACCCTCACACTGGGTTCCCTAATCGTGGCTTAATCCAGGCGCCTCCATACCACCTACATCATGCCAACACCCATTGAGGCCACTTGTGGGCTCACCCTGGGTCAGGACCAGGCTGCATCCTACCTGGGTGTACGCAGCTCCTCCTGCTCTTCCCAATGCTGATGCTGAATTCTGCAGATATAAGGAGCACCTAAGCTGGTCTGCAGGACCTGGGTGCAAGGGAGCAACATTTGGTGCTGCCGATGAGTTCCAAAATGGGTCTGGATTTCCTTTTGTTGCATTGAGCAATTACACCTTCACCTCCAGGAGTCCAGCTGCCAGGGGACACTGACACAGCATGGGCTACGGCTGCCACGCTGGCGTTGGGCCCACCAAACCCTCTGCCAAAGGCACTGCTGGCTCCTCTAACAAGCACCAGCCAGGGGGTGTGAATTCTCCCAGTGTTCATTGAAATAACATTAAGTGTGATGGACTCCTGGGCTATTAGAGTGGATGTAACATGTAATTGAGGCCGGTTATTCTTCATCTGAAGTGTCCCCCTTCACTAATGGCAAATCAGGGCAGAACACATGGTGCGTGCTTTGTGAGCCCCGATTCAATTCAGTCGCTGCCTCCGATCAAAATGAGCCCAATGAATGTCAATGAATGAGTGGGGGGGGGGGACACAATGAATTGGAGTGAATGAAAGCCTTGTAATGGCACCGAGCCACAATGCAGCACCACAAGGACAGCGTCTGCCTGGGCCTGTTGAGTTCATTCCCATTAGTGTGATGAGGGTGAGGAGCATGGGGTGGGGGCAAGGTCAGTGCTCCTGATGGGGTTCTCCAGGCCTTATAGCTGCCATTTCCTTGGGGACCAAAGCGAGCGGGTTTGGAGGAGCTGGGTTAAAAAAAATCTGAACCATCTGAGCCCAGTTTTGAGTTCAGATCCTGACCCCAGCCCAGTGAGACTGCTGCTCTCCAAGTTTTGGATTGAGCCACCTCTTCGTTAAGTCGTTAATCAGATGCCACAGGTAGCACGTGCTTTGCTTTTCACCATGGAAATGCCCACGTTTCCCCCTGGGGCCACGTCCTTAGTGCCTCAGAGACCCAAATCATTGAGCAAAACATGGGCACGGCACCTGGCAGCTATCGAGGGAAAGAGGAAGGAGGCTGCTCCTGGATCCGTGCTCTTGGCAGCTGCTGCTGCTCCTGTGCTATCTGTGCACGTCCCAGTGAACACCCAAATGTGTGGGTGCATCTGCACAGAAGCGGTGAATAATAATATGAGAAGGAAAAAGAGTGGGTGGGAGGGTGCAGGGGAGAAGGAAGCGCTCAGATATCCAGGGGGGGAAGAATGGGAGCAGTGGGGAGGGAGCGGAGCGATGCTGCGAAGCCTGAATAGGAATGAAAGCTCTCACTAAGGTGAGAGAACACAACTGCCTGTGAAAGCTTTGCAGGGAAGAGGGAAAGGCTTCAAAGAAGCCATGCTGCTAGGAGATAAGATTAAATTCCTGCAATCTGCAGGGAGAGCTGCCCTCCTGCGCGTGATTGCAGGGCGGGCGTGATTGGATTTTGCAAGGAATGTGGGATGCCATTCATTTTTCCCCATCTTTCTGCAAAAAAAAAAAAAAAAAATCAAGAGTCCAGCCTCGATTCATCCTACCTGAGCAGCCTGCACCGCTCACAGCACCATGAACCCCTGCACACAGCACTGCAGCTGCTGAGCAGTGTGGGATGTACACGGTCCCCTGTAGGGCCATCCCTGGCACTGAGCACCACCCTGCCTCTCACTGCTGTGCTCCCATCCTGCTGTCTGCAGAGCCTTTTCCTCCTCACGCTGTGTGCTGAATGCCAACACCTCCACAGCTTTCAAAGTGCTCATTTTTAAACCAGCAGAGGGAAGGGGAGGAAAAAAAAACCGTGCCCGACCCTGCCAGGCACGCGTGGGCTGGATGGGAACACCTCCTGCCAAGGGGCTGGAAAGTCCCAGCGCTCCCTCCCCAGCTGCAGGCACCCACAAATCCATGTGGATGCACACACAGCTGTGGGGAACGCGCTGGTGCAGCACTGCACGGTGCTGTTATCCCATCCCCTGCAGCAACACCTCCTCCTCCGTTGCTCCTCTCACCTTGTAAAAAATGAATGAACTCAAACTTGTGGATCGCTTCCAGCGTGCCAGCATCCAGATGGGCTTCTTGCTTGCTTCTCTTAATCTCCCCAAAAATGGATTTAGGGATTAAAGCGGATCTTCTGTCTTGCTGGGACTTTGGTTTGACACTTAATCAATGCGAGTCCTTGGGGCACAGAGGAAAAGCAAAGCAATCAAGCTGAGGGATGAGCACTGGCTGCGGTTATCCTGCTCAGGGTGCGGAAGAGCCGGACAGAAAGTCAGAACACGACAAAACATGGGGATAACATCAGAGCAGCTCCTTCCAAGGACGCAGTGAGGGTGCCCCGGTGCTCTGTGCACCCCAGAACGAAGCCAAAATGCACAGCACCAAGCATGGCAGCATGCAGCAGGTTGCACGCAGCAGGTTGCACGCAGCAGGTTGCACGCTGCTTCCACTTGCTCACGCTCCCCGAGTGAGTCAGCCATCAAACAATTCCTCTTTCTCTGCCATCTCGCTGTGCAACCCAAATTTAGCTCGCTTTGGTTATGCTCTCATTCCCGCCTACCAGCAGCTTGTCCCCCTTCTCCTCACCTCACCCTTTAATTCCCCCATGGAAAACGCATCTCCACTATCACCCAAGCATTGCAAGGGCAACCAGGAGTCAGGATCCATTTCTTTTTCATTCCCCCTCCCCAGCCCAGTCCTAATTGGGAAGAGAATTAATGCACTGCATACCTCAGAACCCTAATCACAATGCTGAGCACACACACAATGCCTCTCCTCTTAAGTGCTGCACCGACATTAAGCGCAATTAAGCCTCACAGCATCCCTTCACAGGTGGGTTAAGAGGAGCACTGAAAATTGAAGAGGAATCGGGGAGATGAAGCAGGAGAGGTTATGAGCACGTCCCCACGTGCATGGGATGCCCTCTGCATGACAGCTGTCAGCGTTGCACCACCAGGAGCATCGGGTGCATCCCACCTCCACCCCGCGGTGCTCACTCTGCTTTTTGCCTCCTGCAGGGTTGCAGCTCCGGGGCACAGCGAGGTCTCTGCTATGATCGCAGGCAGCGTGTCACCCCCCTGGCAGCAGCATGGGCAGTGTCAGTAGCCTCATCTCCGGCCACAGCTTCCACAGCAAGCACTGCCGCGCCTCGCAGTACAAGCTCCGCAAGTCGTCCCATCTGAAGAAGCTCAACAGGTACTCGGATGGGCTGCTCCGCTTTGGCTTCTCCCAGGACTCCAGCCACAAATCGGGCTCTAAAAGCAGCAAGAATGAGGACTTCTTTTACATCAAGGTCAGCCAGAAGGCGCCCGGCCCCCACCGCACGGACTACACCGCGCTGGGCAGCACGGAGCTGGGCCAGGCTGGGAGCAGCGGGGTGGACTTCGGGACACCCACACCACAGAAGCTGATGCCTTTCCCCAGCCAGCTGGAAGTGGTGAGGAGGGGAGATGGGGCCCTGAACTCACTGCTCCCTGCCCCATGGGGTGCTCAGGGTGGTGAGGTTGTATGGGGATGGTCACCATTGGGGTTTATGGCAGGGCTCTGAGGGGCAGAAAGGATGGAGTGGGTTTACGCTGATGGGCTCTGTTCTTCCCCCAGGGTGTGGAGAAGCCCACGGCAAGACCCACTGCCTTCAAGCCAGTACTGCCCCGCTCGGGTGCCATCCTCCACTCATCCCCAGAGAACGGAGCTCACCTCCCCACACAGCTGCACCCCCTGGACAAAGGCAAGGAGCAGGAGCTGAAGCCGGTGCTGTGCTCAGGAGGGCTGTCTGACTCAGGCAGGAACTCCATGTCCAGCCTGCCCACCCACAGCACCAGCAGCAGCTACCAGCTGGATCCCATCGTCAGCCCCATAGGGCCCATCAGCCGCTTCGGGGGCTCTGCACACAACATTATGCAGTGTGCCATCATCCAGGACAGCAACATGATGAGCCTCAAGGCCATGTCCTTCTCTGACGGTGGCAACAAGATCCTGAACCCCAGCAAAGCCCCCCAGCACCGCGCTGCCGACAAGACCGCGTGCATCCGCTCGCCCATCTCCACGGACGAGTCCACCATCCAGGAGCTGGAGCAGAAGCTGCTGGAGAGGGAGGGAGAGCTGCAGGAGCTACAGCTGAGCTTCGAGGAGAAGGAAGCCAGCTCCTGCCAGGTGTACGAGGAGAAGCAGCGGCGCTGCAAGGAGGAGCTGGAGGGGCTCAAGCAGAAGTGCAACAGCAAGCTGAAGCAGAGCTCGCAGAAAACCCAGCGCACGCAGCAGGTCCTCCACCTCCAAGTGTTCCAGCTGCAGCAGGAGAAGCAGCAGCTGCGGGAGGAGCTGGAGAACCTCATGAAGGAGCAAAACCTGCTGGAGACCAAGCTGAGGTCCTACGAGAAGGAGAAAACCAACTTCGCACCGGCGCTGGAGGAGACTCAATGGGAGGTGAGGCACAGAGCTGCGGTGCAGAATGCGAAGGGGTGCATGGGAGGGGTGGCAGCAAACCTTGCAGCTCTTCTCCATTGATATCCCACACCATCAGCAGCCCCTCTGGTGCTGGATGTTGTGGTTGGCAACCAGCCCTTGGCAGGGGTTGGAACCTGATGGTCTTTGAGGTCCTTTCCAACCCAACCATTTAATGATTCTGTAATCATCTCAGTGTGAACGCAGCCCTAACGTGGGTGCTGTCTCCCCGCAGGTGTGCCAGAAGTCAGGGGAGATCTCCCTGCTGAAGCAGCAGCTGAAGGAATCCCAGACCGAACTCACCACCAAGACCACTGAGATCCTCAGCCTGAAGGCGCAGCTGAAGGACGTGAGGGCCAAGATAGAAGGGCTGGAGATGAAGACCCAGGACCTGGAGGGCTCCCTGCGCACCAAAGCCATGGAGCTGGAGGTGTGTGAGAATGAGCTGCAGCGCAAGAAGAACGAGTCCGAGCTGCTGAGGGAGAAGGTCAGCCTGCTGGAGCAGGAGATGGCGGAGCTGAGGGCGGAGATGGCCGTGCTCCGGGCGCAGCTGAGCGATGCCACTCGGCCCGGTGAGGTGCAGGCACTGCAGGGCGAGGTGGAGAGGCTGCGGGTTGAGCTGCAAGCTGAGCGGGACAGCAACGAGCAGATGAGCTCCAGCTTCCAGCAGGAGCGGCAGACGTGGAGGGAGGAGAAGGAGAAGGTGATCCGCTACCAGAAGCAGCTGCAGCAGAGCTACCTGCACATGTACAAGAGGAACCAGAACCTGGAGAAGATGCTGCAGCAGCTCGCAGCGGGGGAGGATGGCAAGGAGCCCATCGAGCTGGACATCCCCGGCGCCGATGTGCCCTACGAGGACATCATTGCCACTGAGATCTGACCCCGCTCCTCTTCCCTGTCCTGTTTGATGAGCCATGTATTTATTAGAGGAGCCAGTGCCCGGCCAGCTCCTCACTGCTGCCTGTTGTGTTCGAGGCCAACAAGCCACTTGTGCCAATGGTGATGTCCAGCAGCTCCCCCCCCCAACCCCTCTGACCCTTGTAGGACTGGTAATGAGGGCAAACAGGGAACGGGATGGGGGCAACTGCCCGGTAGTGGGACGATGCCCTCGGTCCCAGCTCCCTGCTGGAGCCTGGACAGGGCATGGAGCTGCTCCCCCCGTTATTTATGGCTCCCACATGACCCACTCCAGCCCTTCAGCTCCTGCAGTGCCTCGGGGAGGACCCTGCACATGTGCACTACTTCACACTCCCATGATTGACCCTCAGTGCACGGGGTCAGTGCCTTCCAGCTCCAGGGATGACCCAGACATCAGGAGGGGATATTTATTTTTTACAGAAAACCCAGAGTTAACTTTTCCTGCCTCCTCCCTATCTTTTCAGAATCGCAGCAACCAAAACCACAATATTTTATCCCCCCATCCTCCCATCACAGCAGTCACACAGCCCCAGGCTGAGCCAGCATCCAGCACCAAGCCCTCACCCCACACCCAGCACCCCCATACCACCCCTCACCAATGGCCATACATCCCTCCTCCCCACACTGCGTGCAGGACGAGCTCCTCCCTCCCTGCCACGAAGCACAGGGACACCCCCAGCACAACCCAACATCCCTGACCCACAGAGGCGACCCACAGAAACCAGTCTGTGCCTTCAGCACTGCTCAGCACCACCACATCCCCACCGAGCCCACAGACACAGCCCCGAGGCTTCGGATCAGGGACCCACACCCAAGCCAGAGCCCCTTTTCTCCCATGGGCTCCCCAATGCAGGAGCAGAGCTCTGCCCCCCCCAGCCTCCCACCCCCAGCAGCCAACGCTGTATGATGTGACCACCCAGAGGTGCCCACTGCTGCCTTTGCACAACGTTGTGTGTGACCGTGCGCATCGCAGGTGTGTGAGATGTGTGAGCCAGCAGGCCACAGCCTGTATAGATAATTATTATTATTTTTTTTTTCTGCTGTTGTTGTTGGCTCTTTTTGGATGTTACTTCCGGTGACTGATGTAAACTACTGGTTAATTTTATGGTTTTATTTATAAATAAATCCGTTTTTTGTTTTTTGTTTTTTTTTAAAACCTCAGTGCTCTCCAGGCAGCGGTCAGAGAATTTCCACCACGTCTCTGGATGGCACATCACCTCCCAGCTGATGGGAACCACTCACAACAGCATGACCAAGGTCCCTCTGCTAGCTGGGCTGCCCTGTGCTCCTCTTAGCAGCATGGAAAAGCAGCAACTTGCTGCACAGAGAGGAGAAGACAACCAACCCCCCGTGCTCTGCAGCGGGTTGGTTTTCATCCTCAAAGTGTCCCAAACAGTGCTGCCTCCCTGGGAAAACAAGCACAAAGTGATACAGGGAGAACAGCCCAGGAGTGTTGTGACTGTAACACGTTGTTTTTCCCTCCAGAATGGGAGAACACAGCACTCAGATGGCAGAGGGCATTGGGGAGCAATCAGGCCTGGTGACACTGCTGAAACCCAACGCAGCACCGGTGTGTGCTGGGGACAAAGAGCAGCAGTGGCTCTGAGCAGCACCGTGGATTCCTGCAGCATTGGTGCTTCCCATTAGCAGTGCCCCAGCCTCACCCTGCTCTACAGAAGGAGCCAGAATCAGTTGTTGAACGAATCAGCAGATGGAAATAAGCTTGGAGAGAGGGGAAAGACGATTTACATCTTAACACCCCGGTGCCACTATGCCACTTCTCTGCTATTGGGGGGGGGGTCGGTCAGACCCAACATCCCAGCAGAGACACGAGCCGAGCTCCCTTTGAAAGAGCAATTAGCCCGAGCCGCCCGCACACAGGGCGAGGAGGCAGAGCTGCTTTTGATGTGTAAATCCCCCGCAGCAGCTCCCGCACCGGCCTGCCTCGCATCTGCCGCTCCGAGCAGAACGAGAGGGGCAGCGGCCGCTGTTTGCTCCGCAGCGAGGCAGCAGCTGCCGTGCACTGCGGCTGAAGCCAGGGGGGTGCGGAGGGGATGGGACCCCCAGGCAGTCCTCATTAGTCATTACAAAATAAAAAAAACCCCATAGTATTTTTCCCTTTTTTTTGTTTAAAAGCACTAAGGCAGCAGCTGTGAGATCAGCACGTCCCATTTAGCACGGTACCTGCTGTCACCGCGCCGTGAAATATCGGGCTGTTTGTTCAGCTCTTTTGTTTCCAGGGCAAAGCATCCCCTCAACCTGCAGGGACAGCTCTGACGACCATTGTTCCTCCTGTGGGGTTCCTAAAGCACGAGGGCAGCTCTCTCGCTCACGTCCCAGGTGCCTCTTTGCTTCCCCTCGTTGTTTTTTTAACCCATAGGAAGGGCTCAGCTCTCAGCACGGTGCTAGAATAGATTTACGGTGCTAAAATAGCTGCACAACGAGTCCCAGCCTGCTCCCATGGCCTCGGGCTGAAACTATTTCTGTCCTGCTGCACTGCTTGCTACCTGAGAGCTGCCAGTCTCTGCAGGACCTGCTGGATTCCTCCAGCAGCTGGGGAGCTGCAAAGGGGAAAGGAGGGGGGGATTTCTGCCCAGCTTTGCATCTCCAGAGCCAACAGACTCTGGACATCCCAGCACAGCCTGGAAGCCCACATCCAAACTGGTTACTGACAGCAAAGCTCTGCCAGGCAAACACACCCTGTTAAAGCAGCAGGTAACCCTGAACTAATGCACTCAGGTCAGAGCTGAGGAGCCCCTGCAGGCTGCTTTGGTGCCTCTAAGCATGGCCCTTGAAAAGCCAAGAGAAGGCAAAGCAGCCCAACCCTTCTGTTCAGAAACTCAGTGCAGTTACAGGTGCTGGCAAATAAGCAAACCAGAAAGCACTGCTGCTTGATCACTGCTTCCAGTGGGACCAATAATTTCTGAAGCAGTTTCTGCACTGCTGAATATTTAATAGCAAAACAACCACTTCCAGGTGATTTAGGGTCTCAAGCAGCCCTGATGTTCAGGAGTGCAGTAACTGGGTTGATTTGGAGGCACCATGCAGCATCCATCCCTGCTCCACTCACTCTGCAGCACAAGCAGACCAGCCGAGCAGTGCCATGGCTGCACCCACGTTTCACCCTCAGCACAAAACCACCCTACTTACACTCAACCCAAAACTGTGTCTGGCCCGAACCAGCCACGCTGCCAACTGAAGGCCCTGTGCCAGAGCAGATACACCTCATTCTTTCTCCCCTTTGCTCCCACTGGCTGCAAAGTAGTGGAGCTGATTTGCAGCAGGCCTAACACCAAAACTCCTTTTGTTTTGCTCTGCAGACCCCAGTCGGGGCCACGTTACCCACACGCACATACTTGCAGGTACCTTGTGAGAGGCAGCTGCTCCCTCCGCCGCGCTCACCGCCCGCAGGAATGCTGCTCACCCTTTGTCCTCAGCCCTCTCCACCACTGAAGGATTTCAGGAATCCACTGGACTTTGGAATTTTTCCTCTTCCTCATGTTTTCAGAGCTGGCTGCCCTCTGCTAATGCAGTTATTCGCGTGCCTTAACCACAGGCTTTCCCTCAAGACAAAGTGACCGTGAGCTGAGCTGTTGAACACGTAGAAAACACTGAGATTTATTCCCAAGCTTTTTGAAGACATGTTTTTACTATACTACATTTTGTCCCCCCTGTAGTACTGAATCTCTCTCGAACTCTGTGGAATAATCACAAAGACATTCCTAATGCTGAAGAGATGGGATTTCTAACTTGGTGTCTCTCCTAGTGAAAAAACAACGGTCAGACCCAGCCTGGACTGTTCAATGAGTTTTTAAGAAGTGAGGTAATGTCTTCATCTGCCCTCAAGGACTCCTTGTGCTTCCACACAAGCAGCAGCTTGAATTGCAGCACAGTAGAATAGTTAATAGGAAAAGACCAAGACAGCCTCAGAATATCAGAATAAACACATCCAGGGCACAGCTCCCCCTCAGTAGCACCACTCATACAGAGTGGAGTCAACACACCCCTTAGGATCACTCCTCAAGAGGTTTCTGAGGAGGGTTCCCAGTCTGCTGGGCACAAACTGATAACTGAGATTTGTGTGGAAACGTGTATCACACAGAAACTGCACCAGCCACCCACTCAGCAGCTCAAAGCACTCAGCCCTGAAGTTGAAGGCCAAATCTTGATCCCTGAGAGCTACCAGCTGCAGTAACAGCAAGACATGTGGCCCTCACTGCAGACTGCTTAAGTGTTTGTTTTCTGCAGACTGCAGAGCATTTTTGTTTGTGTAAACAGAAACCTTGCTGGCAAAGGACAGTTCAGCCACTGCAGAGTGACTCCAAGATGTTTTTAAACCACAGAATGACAGAAGTTTTGTTCAACACCTTCCATATTTAATTTATTTAGATATTCTCTACATTAAAGTATTTTCATGCCAACACTTGCAACCTCCCATCACTACCTCAAGAAAAAAAATAGACTTGACACAGCTTTAGAGTGGAATGCACTGGAATAAAGTTACTATTGTGTCCAAGTTACAGAGAACACTGAACAAACCATAGAACTGCACACAGGAAACATCAGGGAAAGCTGGAATTAGCACGCTATCGTTTGAGTCATGTTAGCACCTTCCTAGACAAGCACTGAAGGCGTTCAGAGAGGTGCAACATGCTTTGGTGAGCTAGACCAGAGCTTAGACTACATTAAGCCTGGGAAAAAAAAAAAAGCCAGCAAGCCTGCCAGCACTGGGCTCTGAGCCTCGTCTGAACCAGTTTAAAATAACACTGAAGAGACTAGCCAAGTTTGCAGTGTTTGGGAATGCTGAGCTCTCCTGGCTAGCCAAATCTGTGCCTGGAGTGCAAACCACAACAGCCCTGAACACGGCTCGGGACCCAGCGCCCCCTGGAGCATGCTTTGCTCTGCAGCACAACTCAAAACAGCCATCCATACATCACACTGCTTTCTGCTGTGGCATTGTTCAGTCCAATGCATTTTAAATGTGACCTCCCACTAGTACAATTGTCTGGCATAAAGAGGTTTTTTTTACATCTCATGTCATCCCCTTCTGTAGCAGCACAGAGCCTTGAGTTCCCCAGTCCTAACATTGGGACACCACTGATCTCAGAATGCTTCAGCTGCTGTCACACATCTCTGGTATCTCCAGAATGAAAAAAAGAACAGTTCAGTAGGAATCTTACTTTGCAAATTTCAAGGTACAATTTAGAACCTTTAAATTCAGCAACTGAGCCATAACACGCTGCCTTCAGGTAGTGACCCACTGGTCTGTGACCTCTGCAATGACCCCTTGCTAGCAGAAAAGCACCCAGCGTGCTCACTAGTGTCCTCAGTTCATGCCTACCTTTAAGAACCTTAAACCAGTTACATCAGTGACTCACACTTTTCAGAGATATGCCATCGTGCACCACAATTTCCACATATAAGCCTGGTCTTCAGGCACAGCAGCAGGACAGCAGAGAGCCATCTGTTCTACCAGCAGCAAGGCAACTGCACGTGATCAGATCGAGCAGATGCTTTGGACATCAAGTCACATTTACTCTTTCATGTTTTCTAACCCACGTGCACCTGGTTTGAAATTAAAGATTTGCATTTTCTGGTAATCCTCAGACATTCCTTTGAAATGTCTACAAAAGGTCCCATTCAAAAGAAAAAAACAAAAGAAAGCTTAACAATAGCTATTGCACATTTGTAAGAGCTGGCCTAAAGGTCTTCCTGAAGATCCAGGCTTTGGAAGAAGGGATGCTTTAAAAACTGGTATCAGTGTACATTGGAACACTGGCACAAATGTCACCTATTCTTGGTTTTAATTATAAGGGCGACAAGTAAACATCAACACATGGGAAAAAAAAAGATAACCAACAGCATTTCACAGAGCAAGGAGTTGGAGATGAAGCTGAGGCTAGTGTTTTGCAGTCGAATCTCGAGGATAGAATTCAGCCAGCGTGGTCTGGGGAATTCTCTTCAACATCTCCTTGGGGAAGATTCGCAAGAGTTGCCATCCAATGTCCAAGGTCTCGTAAACAGTACGGTTTTCATAAGGACCTACAGAAATCAACCACAGACTGAAATATGGGGCAGGAGGGTGCCTCAGCAGCAGGGATATCTCAAAACAAGACCTGCCAGGTGTTAATGTGTACTGTGATGTTCTTGAAACTGACACTTACCCTGAGCAATGAAGTTCTTCTCAAACTTCTGCAGAAACTCCAGGTAAAGAAGATCATCTGAGGTAAGAGCTTCCTCACCAACTACAGCCTTCATAGCCTGCACGTCCTTCCCAATTGCATAGCAGGCATACTAGAAGGGACACAAACAGAAGAGCTTTCAAATTGCTTACTGAAACACACCCCCAGCTTAACAGCAATTGAGGTGGTCACTCGGAAGGATGGCACTGAAGGTTACTTAGACAGCTCAGGCCAACATCATTACCACGTTACAGTGACCAATACAGAAAGAATGACTCAATCTACAGTTAATATAGAAAGGAACAATTTAGGCAGTAACTGCTGAGAACATTAGGTGTTCTACATCATACAGCATGCACACTTCATGCTGCAGAGAATGAAGTGAAGGTGACTCAGATGGCTACAGAGCATCCAGGTGATGGTGATTAGTGGGAAAGGTGTATTGGAAATATGCCTCTCTCCATCCCTGAAGAATTTTTTACGTACCAGTTGGTTGGATACATCTGCATGATCCTTCCTGGTCATGCCCTCTCCAATAGCTGACTTCATCAGTCGAGACAAGGAGGGCAGTACATTAATAGGTGGGTAAATCTGAGGAAAGAAAAATAATCATCAGGAATAGCACTTTAAAAAAAGCAAGGAAGTGATCTTAATTGTGTCCCAATCACTGTGGTACTCACCTGTCTGTTGTGCAGCTGCCTATCCACATAGATCTGTCCCTCAGTGATGTATCCAGTCAAGTCAGGGATAGGATGAGTAATATCTATTAAAAAAAAAACAAACAACCACAGTTCTCAGATCTTTTATATCCTTTCTAGCAGTGAAGTGTCAGTTTTTTCCAACAGTTAAATGACTTCTATTGCAAAATGCCATCAGTGAGTACTCCCATGTATCACTAAGTGCTCTCACACAAGAACTGTGAGCTCTCCTAACAGAGGACTAGAGAACAGCCACGAAGTCTGGAAATGGGCAAAGCATTCTTCTTAATGACATTGAGACAGCAGCCAAGAACTGCACAACCAAATGAAAACCTCAAGACCACAGGACCCCCATCTCACTGCACATTTCAAATATGCCAGTTTGCATACAAGGAGTCCTTTCAAGTGTTAGTTATTAAAAAACTGAGAATAACTCACCATCATTGGGCATGGTAAGAATAGGAATCTGAGTAATTGAGCCATTTCTGCCTTCCACACGCCCAGCACGCTCATATATGGTAGACAAGTCAGTGTACATGTAACCTGGGAAACCACGACGGCCAGGTACCTCCTCTCTAGCTGCTGAAACCTGAGAGGATTGAGGAAAAAAAATTTCCAGGAGGACAGATCACTCTGACAGACCTGCCATCTCCCCTAATTAATCTACACTAGTCACTGGAAGTTTCTCTCCCTGCAAGTAATACTGAGATACAGACACATAAACCCCTATAAAGAGAAATATGTCACCCCAACTGTTGCCAAGGCAAATCAGAAATATTTAACTGCTGAATGTCACGAATCAAATCCAACTATGAAAGTCAAAGAGCTATTACTGTTTAACAACCATAATTCCAGGTGATCAATGAGTAACTAAAAGCCTCACTAGCTAATTTAAGAACATTGTAAGGAATGCTAATTGTAACAGTTTGAGCAGAAATTTGCATTCTCACTTTATACTATGAACCCTTTCTGGCAAGGCTCAGCATATGAGTTAACAAGCACATACCTCTCGCAGAGCTTCTGCATAGGAGCTCATATCTGTCAGAATGACCAGCACATGTTTCTCACACTGATATGCCAAGAACTCTGCTGTTGTAAGAGCCAGACGAGGTGTGATAATGCGTTCAATGCTGAAAGAGAACAGCATGGCACATTTATGACAGGTACTTCAAGGTCACAAATGAACAGTCTGAAGTTACAAACACATTAAAACCCTCTGAAAAAAATCTGCAAGATGCATCAACTGGAATACCAGCACTTCATATTCCACTTCACTGCAACATGTCAACGTGACATTTGCAAATCAACAGCAGGACTTCGGCTTCTAGTTTCTTTGCTCTTTTCAGTTTTTTACCCCCAACCAACACAGTTCAAACTACTTACGTTGGGTCATTGGCCAAATTCAAGAACAGACACACGTTGTCCATGGACCCATTTTCCTCAAAGTCTGATTTGAAGAACCGAGCAGTTTCCATGTTCACCTAGATCATGCAACCAAAGCATCAGTTTCAGATCAGACTGGAGCACTCTGCACTTAAATGCTTCATGTTATTGACTTACACCCATAGCAGCAAACACGATGGCAAAGTTTTCTTCACTGTAATCCATCACATCTTTGGATTTCTTCACCAAGCCAGCTTGGCGACAGATCTGAGCTGCAATCTAGAGGAAGGAAAAAAAAGTAACCCTCAGTGCATCTGCACATTTGATGAAGAATTTATCTTGTTCATTTTTTAACCCCGGTGAAATGCAAACTGCTTCAGCAGCTTTAAGAACAGCTCTGAATACCCACCTCATTGTGGGGCAAACCAGCAGCAGAGAATATGGGGATTTTCTGCCCCCTGGCAATGCTGTTCATACCATCTATTGCAGAAATGCCAGTCTGAATCATTTCTTCTGGATAGATTCGACACTGGGGATTGATGGGCTGACCTGCCAAAGTTTTAGAAAAGTACACAGTGTTCAGCACTTGATCAAACTACCACTGATTATGAGCAATGATCCAAGGCTCATCTCAAAAGCTGCAAACCACACCTTCAGGCCTACAAACCTTAAGGTGTGCCTGGCTATATCTGAGCCTTCTGTTGATCCCAAGACACTCATGCAAAAAGAGTGCTTCCCAGGAAAGCCTGTCAGGTTACTATTATTTTTTTTAATCTTTGGAGGTTATAAAATTAAGAATTCACATATATTTTTATGAACAGGTTCCAAGTATCACTTAAGACAGTTATTTTCTTCTACCTCCATACCAGAAGGAGATTAAGAGCATACCCATTATGTCAAGGAAATCTTCGGCCAAAACAGTGGGGCCTCTGTCTATAGGTTTTCCTGATCCATTAAACACTCTGCCTACAAGAAATAGCAATAAAATAGAAAATTACTGAGAAAATAAGTTAGTGGGCAATAAGCCTGTCCACTCTTTATAGCAAGAAATAAGTGCTTACCAAGCATATCTTCAGAGACAGGGGTTCGAAGAATATCCCCAGTAAACTCACAAGATGTTTTCTTTGCATCAATACCTGAAGTGCCCTCAAATACCTGTAAAGATAGCAGGGGAATTAAAAAAAATACAAAAACACAAAACCAGAAAGGAGTAAGTACCATGCTTTACAAAATAATGCACTAGAATGCTGCTTCACAGCTTGAAAACTTGATCAGCCACAGGGGAGAAAAAACAAGGCAGTCCCCTGCAAGCAAGGGATTTCAAAAACAGCTCACTGTTACAAAGCATGACATCAAAACCTACTTTAACAAATTCATGAGGTGTATCAGCAGCAACCAGCAGACCCAGTGCCACTCTTTTGATCTCAAGTGTTTTCCTTTGCCAACAGGGTAAAGTTCTTCAGATAAGAATTAGCATTAGCAAGTGGCTTAGAAGAAATACCTACGCACGCATAGCACAGCAGCACATCTTGAACTGAATATTGTACACACACAGCATGATTCCCTTCATCTAGCTGCAAATTAATCAGGGTGTTGAGGGAGTACAGGAAAAAAAAGTCATCCTGTAATCCAGTTCTCAGTCTAAAACTATTCATACCACTTCAACTTGGAATAAGTAGCTTTGCAATTTTTAACTTATAACACCAAGAGAATGCATCACAAGACATCTGATAATTCAGCAGGTTCACAGTGTATTTCCGTTGCATCAAGAGATGATCTGGTCCCCAGACACACCTGAACCACAGCTTTGGAACCACTGACTTCCAGAACCTGCCCACTTCTTCTGGTGCCATCAGGAAGAGTCAAGTGGACAATCTCTGCATACCTAGGGAACTGAAAATAAGGAAGAAAGAGGGTAGAAAACATTAAAAACCTCAGAACGGCACTGAAACAAAAGGCATCAGTTTCAGGCAAGCCTCACACTTATGCAGGGTTATTTGTTTTAATAATTTTACCTTCAGAAAAAAATCATTCCAAAATGATGATGGATGTTTTCTCTATTTAAGTTCAGATAATGTTTTGAGTTGTTTGGCAGAACTACAATGGTGTTTTCCTTCTTTCCTCCAACAGCCTCATCGACACACCCCTTTATTCTGACATTAAGTACAACTCTTTAGCTTTACTGCTACTTGCTTTCATTTATTTCAGCAGTCAAAAGCCAACCCTGCATTTAAATTGTTCAGGACATGCACGAATTTCACAACAGTCAACATTTAATCCTGTTAACAGTTTTTCCAGCAAAGTCTCTCTTGACAGCTTCATTCATTAAGATTCTTCAGCTTTACCTTAACTTGATCCAAGATAACCAGGGGGCCATTCACACCAGACACAGTCTTATAAGCTGGGAAAAAAGAGCCACAAATCAGATACTTCCTCAGAACTAATTCCCCATACCCAGTTTCCCAAGTTTCAACTCCTGTCGTCAGTCTCAGGTTTGCAGACATGGGGCTGAGCTCTGTACTGCTGCTTCTGAGGAGCCCCACAAGAAGAATGAGGGGCTCAGTTGGACTGCCACTGCTGCAGAGCAGTCAAGGTAACATCCAGACAGGATCCTGCCATTCTCCTGCTTGTTAGGAATTCATTCCTTGCAAGCCTGTGTTTGGGGATCATCTGAATGCTGCCACCAGAAACTCCACTGCAATGCAATGCTGATCTTAAGCAAAAAAAAAAAAAAATACAGTCACCAAATATTTACATAGCAGTGATAACAAGTGTAACATGATAAAGTAGTCACAGTTGTAACTGTAATTTGTGGCCAACAAAGGGAGATATGACCCTCACACCAACACTGAACTTCCACTTTCGGTTGTTCATTTTTAAGCCACAGAAGAGTCCTGCCCCATGACACTGAAATAAGCCAGAAGAAAGCAACTTAAGCAGGACCTGCACTCAAAAGCTAAGTGCTCCTACTCCTGGGTCATCTCAAGACACCTGATATGTGACTGCAGCTCACCATAAGGCTCATGCCTGAAACATCAGCAACTCATGCATTAACCCTACTCGTTCTCTGAAGTACCTGTGTGCCCAGAAATCAGAATTCATTCCTGTGCTACCAACACAGCAGAAAAGCTGGGGAAACACAGCAAACAGCCCCATCCTAGGGACATGCCAGCATCCCAGCTACAGCTCAGCATCACCTACCCACAGACTGAAGTAACACTGAGTCAAAGCTTTATCAGAGTCACAAGGGAGCAGTGCCCACGAGTGCCTGTTAATCATTTCTCCCTTGAGGGAGAAAATGAGGCAGTGGAGCCACTTGCAGAGCAGGAAGGAGCAGCAGTCATTCTGTAAGGCAGAGGGAAGGGGCAGAGCAATGGCAAGCTACTGAGAATCCCCTGACTGGGGCACAGTGAGAAGCAGTTAAGCTTGGCACACACAGCTCGTGTTGTGTAGGCTGTACACAACGTGCACCTAAGCCAAGAGATTATGTTGTAACAGTTCAAACTGTTAACAGCAACAATCAAGGCTGCATTAGATAAAGCATGAAGTGGTGGCACAATGTGGTCAAAGGCAGAATTCCTGCTGCCTCAGTTATCAAAATCCTGCTGAATAGCATGAGATGTGGCACAAGTCCTGAAACGGCCATCACCAGCACATGAAGCTCTGCCATCTGCACAGACCCCGGGCTTTGCAGAGGGCTCTTGAACCATTTGAGGGCTTCAGGAATGGGAAACGTCCCCTTGAGCAACACACCCATCCCATGACCGCCTCGTGAGTGCTTCTTCCTCAATCTGCTGGGAAGAGCCAGCCCCATGGGTGAGGAAACAACGTCCTCAGTGCCAAAATGCACCAAACCCCCTTTGAAAGGAGCTCAAGAGACACAGAGCGGCCTGCTCTGCCACAACCCGAAAGCAAACGATGGTCCCCCACATTCAGCCCAACAGCAATGAGACAGCAGATAAAAAAAACCTCAGATCTGTGCAGGGATGCAGCATCGCCGCGGTGCCAACCTTGCGTGGAGCTGTCACTCGAGGTACAGCACGGCAGCTGGTACCGTGTGCGTGCGTGTGGGGG